>VWZL01004521.1:167050-225662 GCA_013396915.1 Stercorarius parasiticus
GTCCCCGTAGTTTGCATTCAGTGAAGATAGGCGTGTGCATTCTGCTTCTAGCATTTTCTCTCGCCTTTGTTCTGCATTGCTTCCTGTGCGGTTCTCATCACTAAGGTACCCGAAGACCACGTGCATCTTTTTCCTGTGATTTTTCTGAGCTGATCAAAAAACCCCAACAACCTCAAAGCTTTTCTTTATGATAGTAGTAGGAGTAATATCTGCAGCTAGCCTAACTCCAGTAAAGTTTAGAAATAGTGGTAATCCATATGTTACTAAGTATAAGGGCCTCTGGTTATAGAGGCAAAGCTTATAGTGAGAAAGAATATTTTTTATTAAACTAATATATATTAAGATGACAAAGATATTAATTATATAAGTCCTTAAGCTCTTGCACAACTTCAGTGAGCATCAGGCTTAGAACAGACTGGAAGCAATTTATTTTGGAACAGCCTAATTAACGTTGCTCAACTTGTGTATCTGCAGGAAAAGAGTAGTTAAGACAGATGGAACAAAGAGAAGTCACAGGCTTGTGGGAGATGGGAACGTAACTCCTGCAGATGTGATGAGTTAGCAGGAACGGAGACGTGTTGCAAAACGGCACAGGCTCATTACTGCATAAAGGCAGAGGTGTTGGAAAGTCTTGTGTTGATTGCTTTGGTGTGATCTTGTCTCATTTGGTGTTTGTTGTTCTATGGGAGGCGAACTTCTGACAATGTACCTGGGGGTGGCTGGGAGCTGTTTGTGTGCTGAAAAGGAAACATTCTGGGAAAATTTAGTGGAAGCTATCATCTCCTTTTGGTACAGGGTGTAATTAATGATTTCCCATATAGATTCCCACATAAAAATGGGATTGGTGAGGTTTTGGGTTTGTTTTTTTTTTTTCCCCTGAATTTTGTACACAATATTCAGTGTCAGGGAGCAGCATGAATGGGGCTGCCCCATGATGTGGATGAGCTGAGTGCTGAGGGTGACCACAGGAGCTCACCAACCAGGGCGCTGTCCCACAGGACCTGAGCAGGGCGGAATGGTGATAGTGGCAGGGTCCACCAGCAGTCTTGGACAAGTCAAGGTGATGAGCCTGACCCAGGGGGCCCAGCTGGGATGGAACAGCAGGAGATGGCTCAGAAACAAGGCTATGGCATAGATCCAGTGTTAATCCAGGGGACAGGATATAAGGCTACCACCTTGGTCAGTCTGGGCTCCCTCCAGGAAAACCAGTCACTAAATTAGGGCAGCTGGGGACAGGCACAGCTGTGATGTGACTCAGGCCAGAGTTGAGAGAGAGCTCCTGGATGAATGAGCAGAGGACATGGGGATGGAGGTCCCAGGTGAGGTTGGTCGGGGCTTCAGTTAAGGCTTACTAGCGCACTCGTGGTCCTGACATTCAGGCAGTTCATTCTGACCTCTTAGAGGAAAGTCCTTGATTGGTGAAAGTTGTTCTTATGTTGGTGAGGTAGCTGTATAACTGCTGGGACATTCACAAAAGTATTACAGATGAAAGTCCCACAACAGAATCATCAAAATCCATGGATCCAAAATATAAGATCTGCTTTGTCCATGAGATGTTAAAATGGTTTTGTGGAGATGGTGCAGGTGAAACCAAACAACAGCTCCAGGGCAGGGTTAACTCACAAGGGTGATCAATAAAAACCAGAAACACCCAGCTGGAACTAGAGAAACTCTTTTTATTCACATCTGAAGCCCAATCCTTGGTAAAAACCTACAAAGGCAGTCCTGGGAACCAGAAGTACCAGTTCTACTCAGTATTCAAAACTGTGGACTCAGTATTTGCTCAGTAAAAGTTTTTTGACCACTAGAGTTTTCTGTACATCTCATCAACGATTAACCCATTGTTGTTCCATGGAAGTTCACTTCTATAGGCTGTCATCTCTCCTAGTTGGCATACTTTATCAGCTGTCTTCCTCTCTTAAGGTGTTTGAGGAATATTAATTTCAGTTACACCCAGAACAGTCATTCCCAGCCTGTACTTAGCTTGATGTCTGCTGTGTACGGATCCCACTTGTAAATGAGTTTTTATTCCCCACCCCAAAATGTCGTATTCCAAACATAACAAATGACACCTCGCTTTACAAACATGCCATTTTTATACTCTTAGACATCAGAGTTAGAGCAACACTGCTAGCCAACAGCAAAGTATTTATAATCAGGAAAAGATAGGAATATGCAACAGGTTTTGCTGAAATACTGGCAAGGGTGGCATTAATTCATGCTTCTTGGCAATGCAAAGTTAATGCTTGAACTCAACAGAAGATAAGAACCAAGTTTGACCAAATTCGCAATCTACTTCATCGGGGGTGTTAGCAAATCTGCATTTGTTTTGGTTTCTTCATGCATACTTTGTAAAGAGTAAGGAGTTAAGCCCGAAATTATATTGGCACTACCAGGATTAGACATATTTTATTAAGCAGCAGTGCCTACATGATGCGTCAGCACCCTGTGAATGAATACTGGCATTTCCTTGAGCTCAGTGTTGGCCCAGAAGTGAACAACTGTAATGAAAATTGACCATAATTCAAGTATTTCAGAAAGATCTGTATACATGGTTGTTTGAAAAGCCTTTAACTCTGTGAACTTTATGTTTCTGGACAGCTTTGAATTTTCAAATCCATACACCAGATTTTTTTATCACTGTATTGTGCTCAGTGTAATTGTGAACCTCTTGATGGCTTTTCTGTTCTGCCAACTCTGTGATGTGAATTCTTCTATAGCGAATTCTGTACTAAAAATGCAGAGTGTTGTATTTCTGTGGATGCTGTGCTTGGCGTGCACCCTTTCAACCAGGGACCTGGCAAAGCATGGAGCCTGCTATGGAGGGTGCCCGGGAGTCTGGAGTTATGTATGGTCAGGAGTGTGGGAACCTGCCAAGTCCTTAGCCTCTTTTTCCTGTTGTCTTTTGCTCTGGTGAGTAAGAAACCGACTGCGACAACTAGCTGCTTTTCGTATAGCGTAGTGGTTATCAGAAGGAAAAAACGCCCAGTCATAATTGACCTGATTTGAATGGGTAATTGAAATGATAAAATTATAGTACTTTCCCCTTATGCAGCAATTTTCCCACACAGATCAAAATGCTTTCTGAAAATTAAGTGTAGTGGACTTTTTGACTGTTCATTTTCCAGTGAAAGTGCAGAGTTATTTTGGTGATGAGTGGGCATTTAAGATGCTCATCAAGATAGCTAACTTCTTGCTGTTGTGCGATGACGGAAAGAGGAGGTTGTTGGCTGAGTGCAGCCACCTTACAGAGGTGACACTGCAAATGTTCGTAATGGTCTAAACAAGGAAGTAGTAAAAAAAAACCAAACAACAACCAACAAACCAAACAACAAGAAAACCTAATTGGAACTTCAGGTGAATTTCAGTGACCCAGAAGTGAGTAGTTGATTTTGGAGCCTGGCCAGTTTGATGGGATGAAGATAAAACTATTCTGACAAAATCCATTACAGGACCTTCATGGCACGCCCTTGGTGCAGCCATCTGTGGGTTTCACAGTGTCCTGGACAGGGAGATTTATTATTTGGCATGAACAATGTTGTTTCCTTCAGCATTTGGCAGGTACCACTTGGGCATGTGATTCTGTCTGTCCTCGTCCTGATTAAGGCTAATTAACCCCAGCTGTCTTATGCGACCTGATTCAGAGTTGGGTATAGATGTATGTCTAAGCAGACAGAAAGAGAGGGAGCCCATAGCAATAGACATATGAACACACCTGCAGTCTGCAATATTCAATCAGATCTTGATTTTCAGAAGTAATTCTCAGTGCAGGAGAGAACTCTCCCTATTACAGAACGTTCTCTGAGATAAGCCTGGAAATACTATTCTAAAGATGAAAATGCATATTTTCACGTAAATATCATTGCATCAGAGGGATGAATTTGCCACTTACCCAAACGTGTCAGCCAGGGTACTAGGCACTAGTGGTTGCTTCACATAATGTTCTGCACTGCATGGCATTCCTTAATATTAAAATCTTGGAGTCTGGTCTTTATGAAATCTTGCGTTTATGAATTTTTCCATTCCTGAGAAAACTATTTAGCTCAGAGAAAATTTTGCTACATTTTGTCTTTTAGACAAGAAAAATATCCTGAAAGAAATCAGTTGGTTAGAGAAGCTGACAACTGGTATAACAGACTGTTCTAGGGCTCTGAGCCTCAGATTTCTGTTCCCGTTTCAGGAGCACAGTTAACAGGTGGCCATTTGACCTGCCGCTGAAAAAAATGAGAAGAAAAGTGAGAGCTTGGGGTGTGTCGTTGGCTTTACTCCATAATTTTCTCATAAAAATTAGTTGGTAAATAGTTGATTTACTTACAACACTCTATAGACAAGAAAAAGCTGGATTTCTCATGTTAGTTCCAGAATATACAATGTTAAAAAGTGCTTGAGCACATCACAGTTTCCACATTTCCTTCTAAACCATACAGAGCTAAACAGTTTTAAATACTGTACAAGAAAGACGGGGACAATCTGAACTGGGAAATGAAATCAGAATGCAGCTAGTCATACTTTCATTTCTAAAAATGTCCCTGATCATTCTGTAATACAGCCTAAGTTGGGCATGGCTTTACTCTGAAACCATCACAGATGTTACAATGTCGCTCAAGAAAAGCTACAGCTACAATAGTGATTTGCACTGTAAAACTTTTGGATTGTTTTCTGCACAATTCCAAGTTGCTGTTTGGAGGAAGTGCATGCATAAGAGACACCTGCAAACCAGGTGTACATGACAGAAAAAGTTAATTGTATATAGCACTGGTTGCATTTTATTCATAAATAGTTTATTAATTGAAGAATACCATTCAGTGAGCCTGACATAAATATGAATTTGTGTCACACTCCATGAGCAGTTTCAGGTAAATAAAGACTGAGGATGTTGTGTTATCTTATGGAAGGAAGGGATCTGACTTCTAGTTTGGATGTCGAGACTCTGCTTCCCATCTTGTTGACTATTTATGAGTGAGATCTTTCTTAGAAAATGAGATCTCGTGGTTAAGGACCCGTCTTCAATGAATGTAGGACTTGGATAGAACCTGTGGGCCACAGTTTTCCACATAAATTTTCCAACTACTTACACGTATCTACTTTGCCATTCTGCAAGTCTAGCCCTTTTTTATGTTAAGATACTCAGAAGGTTTTTTAAACTGAAAAATATGTATTTTTTTAACTTGAAAATGGTGAAAAAATGAAGCTTTGAGTCAAATTGTAACTTTTTTATTTCATTTCAGCTTTGGAAAAAACCCAAGTTATTTGAATTTTAGCCATAGTGGTAATGATTTTGTTGTTTATAGGAACGTTCAGCTTGAAGTTCAATGATACAAGATGCTAAGAACCATAGCTCTATTCTAATAAAGTATTTAATCTTGAAATATTTGCATGATCTTTTTGAAGTTTTGTAGGGATGATGTACGTGCTTAAAATTAAGCACCTGCTTAGCTCTTTGTTGTTGTTAAAAATGAGGATTTCTAAAGCAAAAGTTGAAGCGGTCTGTGTGGATTTCTTACCACGGTGTTATCATGACAGACACATAATAGGTTTAATTAAGCCTTCTGCCATTCATTTCTTGATCCTTTCTTTCTTAAAGTGAATAAATAGCACAGAGTAATGAACTTTATGCTTTAAAAATAGCCTTATGGGAGTCAAATGTATTCAGGAGTGATATCCATGGAAAAACTTGGGGACAAAAAATATGCACCTTGTCTCCTGTAACTCTCATTCCACAGAAAGCATGCAGCATGTCTTCAGAAATGGTCTCCTGACCCTATCTGCAGTGACTTGTCTATAATAGCCTAAGACCAGCTAAGGGCTCTGGTAGACTTGCTCTGTGTATTTCTGTCCCTTTATTTTTGCTTCTGAAGCTGTCTGAGAATTGCAGTTTCTATTTTTCCATTGCTACACCAGCATTTAAAGACCAACTGCCTTGCCGCTGTATTAGATAACTTAAAGAGCAGAGGAAACTCAACTCTTTCTTATCTACAAAAGCAAATGCTTTCTTTCCTTATTCATCTTCTCTCTGCTGCTTTGAATCAGTATCTTGTCATTTCCAAATGGGATTCCATGCCTATACTAGGACCTTAAACATACATTCTCTTCTAGTACTTCAGTTGTTGAAATGGAGTTCCAAGCAAATCCTCTGATGAGGAAGCTAATGCTACAGATTTGTTTACATGGTATACAGAGAAAGAAGGACACACCTGTAACAGAGATATTTGTTGGAGAGTACATGTGTTTTCCATGTAATACATTTAGAAACACATGAGTGCCTAACATTTCTCATCTCATCTTTTTAGGAGACATTCTATTTGAAAAGAATAACAAATTCTCATATTATTTTTTGGTACATCTAATAAATTGTTCGCAGCTCTATTTAATAAGCTTGCTTTGCAATCCTTTTCCTTCCTTTATCTCTGTTAATGAAAAGCACTCAAGGCAAGTGAATCAGTCACTGATGTAAAAAATCCAACCCCAACCCATTCTAAAAGCAAGAAATACTGTTTGTGACTCAGCAGCTAAAAAGTCTGTAAATGATGTATGTTGTATAGCTCCATACTTTCACTATGAATGGTCTTGAAATGCTTTCACCCACTTTAGCAGATACTGTTTCCAGATCATAATTAGGATTGTTATCTTTTAAGCAAAGGTAACTGTTGTTGCTATGAAAATGCATGCAAACTAGGTCAGTGCTGCAATATGCCGGAAGATAAGTCTTCATTTTGTAAATGTTTTAGATTCCATAGGATTCTGGGATTCTGCTTCTGTTTCTGCTCAAATCTTAATACTGAGATGAAATATTTATACTGGAGTTAGTTCAATCAGGCGGTCATTTTGTTTGACAAATTGGGTCACCTTTTGGGGAATTAACAGTTTGTGAGCTGCAAACTCATGTGAGATTTTGACACACTGCTCATTGTGGCACACATGGGCCAATGCTATAACAATGTCATAAAGTAGCTGGAAAGCACATTCTCATAAATCAGTGAGGCTAAAATAGTAGTATTAGACTTTGATCCTGGACTGAAAAAATGTTTTGCAGGACTCAAGAAGGCAGAACCTGATATTACAGAAACTGTTTTCCATCAGTAACTCTTGGTACTATGAGAAAGCTTTTCCAAATACCTGGAACTTCTTACTGTGGTTACCTGTACATCCATCTCCTCTTAGTTTGATTGTTTTCATTTAAGTCATTTGCTGGCACAAATTCCTGTGAATACTCTGGGATTAAACCAAGACAGTCCTTTTTGGTGCCCCATGTGGGGCTCGAAGGGTTTGAGATAATGACAGATTTGATTGGAATGTGCTCAATTGAATTTATAGCTGTTATTGCTGCTTAGCAATTCACAGGCTCCTGTGTTTGCCGTGGGGTTTGCTTGCCTTACTGCATATTACAGTCTAGTGCTCATTAGTGGTTGGTTTTCACTTTCGCTGCTTGCTGTACTGCTTATCATCTTACTCTGCTGGGCCTGGGAACGTTTTGGTAACAGCAGAGGTGATGTGCCTGGGCTGGCAGGTGGCCAGGGCATTGCTGCCGTTTCTGCGCTGCTGTTCTGGACAGGCTGGAACTCCAGCGTGAACTCCAGTAGAAGGGACTGTGACCTGTGGATGAGTCCACATGGGAGCAGGACACCCCGAAGCATGTATGGCCATGGTGATGTCCGTGCCACTGAAGGGACACTGAAGGGACTGTGACCCAAGGGTAAGTCCCTGCTGAAGAAGGTACAGCTCCAAGCGTTTGTGGCGGTGCATGAGTGCACATCAGCTTGTGAATGCGCACTCAAGTTGGGAAAGATTTAGGGATCACTAATTTATATCATATGATACCTGAAATTAAATTTGAAGTAATTAAAAAAAAAAAATGGTACTTTTTCTGTGTTTTATAGACATAGCCAAGAAGTTAAGCACCTCCAGGGAATAACATTACATTCACTGTTTGTACCTCTCTGATAGCACAGATCACCAGAAGTAGAAACACGTTTCTTAGATTAAGCATAGGCATTTTGAAAATGAGCTATAATAAAAGGTTTACAAGTTTCAGTGTTTGAATTATAATGGATGCAAAGACGATGTTTCTGCTTTATCTCTTTAAATTACTGCTTGAAATGGGAATGCATTTAGGCACTTAAGGTTTGATTTATAAAACTGCTATTTACTTTTATGCTGGTTCTTTGCATAGTTTACTTGGTAAAAGAAAACTTTGATCTCAAGAGTGCACAATATGACAAACAGGATTGAAAGTGTGAAAGAACTGTGGTATTCTCAGAATCAATAAATAGGTTGTACTGCAATATATTTTATTTAAAGAAAAATAGTGGCAATATTTTACAAGTGAAGTGCAGAAGCTAGGGCTGCCTGGAGGAATGTCAGACTGGCAAAAATACTCTAGACACAGGATCCTCTTTGAAACAGTGTGTTTGGTCTGATCTGGCATTTCCAGGATATTCACACTGAACTTCTTGCTAGGTGATTTTTTAGGTTGTTAAATAAACTAGGGCCAAGGTACTACCTAGGACGGCTTCTTGGCTGTCATCTAGATTGCTAGTGATTGTTACCCAGGAGAACTTTGATTAAGACATCTAAGGTCTGCAGCATTTGTCACTGAAATACAAGCAGAAATCTGATCACCACTTATGTAAGTGTTCCCACATTCTAACATGTAGTTAATTTGGGAGAGGGGAGAATATCATTTTATACTGCTACCTCTCCTGTAATAACAAAGAGACCAAACAAACAGAACTGAGGGCCAATCATTTGAGATACCGTATAAACATGATGAAAACACGGTTAATAACAGAAAGATTTACAACACAAATTAAAGCTAAGAGATAACAGGGCAATAAAAATCTCAGGAAGACAGCATGCAAAGGTTAGGATTAGTTCTTTAAGTGATAGGTATGCTGGATCCCTTAGCACAGTACAGTGTTTTTGTCAAAACCCAACGTTAAGCCAAAAAATGAAGATAGGCAATATAAGGGGAGGTGGAATTTGTGTGGGCTTTTCTAATGCTTAAACGTTGAATGAGAGAACATGGAAAAATGATTGAACTGACCTAGCAAGCAGCAAAGATCTGCTTAGTCAGCAGAGGTTTCTAAATAGGTTGCCCCATTCCTTAGATTACATATGCAGACTATGCGCAAGCATCCCGCATTCAAAGTGTTTCTATGCTGTAGACATTGTACTGTGGGAGCAAATAGCCCAGTGGAAAGTTCTGACCAATGTTTATCCGTCATCTTGGGCATGATTTGCAATTGGTGTGAAGTCTGAGCTGTTTGAACTAGCCTGGTAGTGACATGATACCAACATGCTGCTTTGTAGCCATAGCAAACAGGAGTAAGAGAAGTGATTTCTGCCTTCATCATTCTGGCTTCTTATAAAAATGGGTATCTTCCTTATAATCATAAGATATACTCACTGCTATATAAAAATTAGATCCTTTTACATCAGGACTGGATAAGCATAGAATGGTTTGGGTTGGAAGGGACTTTAAAGATCATCTAGTTCTAACCCCCCTGCCATGGGCAGGGACACCTCCTACTAGACCAGGTTGCTCAAAGCCCCATCCAGCCTGGCCTTGAACACTTCCAGGGATGAGGCATCCACAGCTTCTCTGGGCAACCTGTACCAGTGTCTCACCACCCTCACAGTAAAGATTTCTTCCTAATAGCTAATCTAAATCTACCCTCTTCTAGTTTGAAGTCATTGCCCTTTGTCCTATGACTACATGCCCTTGTAAAAAGTCCCTCTCCAGCTTTCTTGTAGGCCCCCTTCAGACACTGCAGGGCTGCTATATGGTCTCCCCAGAGCCTTCTGTTCTCCAGGATGACCAACCCCAACCCTCTCAGCCTGCCTTCATAGGAGACGGAATAACTATTTTGAGTTATTCCAGGCTCTGTTTTGTTGGAGCTCTTGATCATAAATCTTAAGTTACTCTTTCCATACTGACAGTATGAAGATTCCTGATCTTCCTCTCTACCCTGTCACTTCTCATCCCTACTAGATACCAACAGTTTCTATTTCCGTTTTTTGACAATTAGTAGTTCTGTGGAAAAGGTTCTGGGGAGACTGCAGAGTTGCTGCTATCACTTCAAAAGGGAAAGATGGAAATGTTACCATTTTACCATGTTCTTAAGTTACCATGCACTGATAGATCCCAGCTTGCCCGAGTTGTGAATTATTTCCTGTTTACTCTATAAATGCTGAATATTGCAAATTTTGTTAATGGGAGATTACACTTGGAGTAGTCTAGGATTGTAAGGTCAGCCAAGCAGACAAAGAGGAGAGCAGGGCCTCAGCAAAACAAGTCAGTGTGACACTTAGGAACACCTAAACCAAGTCTTTTTTAGGTAGAAGAAAGAGATTTTAGTGATGATCTGAAGATAACTGTGCAGAGTATGTTCAACCCAAGGGTCCACTTAAAGTTCTGGGACTGGAAGGGTGGAATTTGTTTCAACTATTTCCAGACATCAGTAAACAGTGAATATATCTGCATCTAAGCTCAAGTCAAAGAGAGTTGTCTTCCTAGCCAATGGAGAGAAATGGACATTTTTAGGTTATTGTTTTCTGATTTTTGCTGGACCTCTACATTAGGGTGAGATTAACTGCTCCTGAAAGTAACAAATAGAGAAAGAATGCATCCTTGATTGCATTCTTTAAATGTAACCTTTATTTATTCTAGTTTATTATTTTTGTGTTAAAGCCTACATCTAGTGATTTCAAGTTTTTGTGTCATTTGTCTGATTCCCTTCAAGGGAAGACGGGACAGTCCTGATTCAGGCTCTTCCTGATCCCACATCCAATGACAAATTACAAGAAAGTTGTGTTTGATCTTTTGCAAAGCTCATTTTTGTAAAGAATATCTTTTTTTTTATTGGGGAACCATTGATTTCAAAGTAATGGTTGAATTCTGAGTGAATTATTTGTGAGTAGTAGTATGTAATCAGGAGTGCCACCATAACACTGTCCTGTAACTGAAAAGAAAAGATATTTAACATTAAAGATTCCAATTTGTCATCAGAATTTTTGCACAAACAGAATTTTAATGGAATGGGCCGATGCTCTTGGCAATGCACTGTATTCTGTAATTAATGCTTGAACTGGGTAGATTGCTGTTGAATGCAATGGGTAATTAGTAGGAAGTGTGGTAATAATTTTAGCTATATCATCATTTCTTTTCTCTCTTTTTGTCCCCCCTTCCCCCTTTTTTTTTCTATAATAATTACATCTGTAATAATAGTAATTTTTTGATTAAACTGCTAAGTTAACAATTCCTGGCTTTGCAGGCCAGGTGTTTCCTTTTGCCTATAGCAACATTAGCAAAACTGGGTAAATTTAGCTTGATCCTTCCTTTGGTGTTCAGCAAGATAGTGAGCCACCATTTGCCACCATGCCCTCGTGTTTAGTAGCTATTAGGCTACACGAGTATGTTTTAACGTTCCAGACTTCATTTATGAATTTGGGTCTCGACCATCAGTAAATATCCTATGTTAGGGAATTCCACAACTGAGATATTTGCTGTGTAAAAAATGTACACCCTTCTTCGTTTAAAATCTCCCATAACATTTAATTGGGAGTACTTTACTTTTTGAGTTATGAGAAATAACGAATATCTCACTACACTCAGTATATCAGCTCTGTCAGATCCCTTCGTGTGGCCAAACTGAAGACCTCTACTGTTTTCTGCTTTTCTGATGTGGATGGGCTTCCATATTTTCCTATATCCCTGAGCAGCCCGCTGCTTTTCTCTATGCTTGTTTTATTCGCTGTGAACTTTATTTTTAGGGCTGACAGAAAACAGTAACAATTTCCACCCCCAAATAATTTTCCTTGGTCTTTTCAAACAAACAGCGATTATCTGTAGTTTTCTGGCTTGTGGTGGTTCCTGCTGTAACAATAATCAAAACAGATAATATTTTCTCTAGTCCCTTGCTAACATTTTTACTCTTCTAGATAAATCCAAAATAATTCCATTGACGTCAGTGGAGCTGCTTCAGATTGACATTGCTGATACTGAAAACATAATTATGATACCATTAAGAGCATCCTGTTTGAGGCAGGCTTTGTTAAAGATATAATTTTATAAAAACAGGGATAAAAAACATCTTCAAATTGGATGAAATTTCCAGTTCATACTACCAAGAAAAGTCAAGAGAACGGTACTGTAAGAGGCCATACTTCATACTTTTGCAGGTAACCAGCTGTTTCCCACCGTATATTTGTGAGCTTTTTACCTGTGGGAGATTTAATATCCATTGCTAAGGCTGGAATTGCTGCTGATGTCATTAAATTTATTCTCCAGAGATGTTATTCCCCTGTTAATACCAGGTATCGCTGTCCCTCATCCAGAGTGTGTAGCAATTAAGCCCCGTTATAGAATTAAAATCTGAAATAACGTGAGCCTTTGTGCACAGAGCTGGGGTGGGAGCTCAGCTGCCTGATGGCAGGGTTGTCCCTGGATCTGAATGCGTTGCAGGCAACAGGGTGCCAAGGGCAGAACCCTTGTTTCTCTTAGGAACAGCAGCCAGTAAAGGCAAATATATATTTTTATTACTCATCTGAGAAGGAAAAAGGGCCCTGGATGGAACTGTATATAAATGAGAAAGAAAACAGAAATATTCAGAGAGCAGTGAGATAGACAGTTATTAAATAGCCAGATGAAGATAGGGTTGGCAAAATAAGCTTATAAAAGAAGTGTAAGAGAGAGCACTTGGGCAGACTGCAAAGCTTGGAAAAGCGGGTTGGACTTAAGGATATATCCTGTAGAAAGGAAAAAAAAAGTCAAACATAAAGACTGCTATACTGGATCTCAAAAATAGCTCAGTGTTTTGTCCCTCATAAGGACCACCTAGACAAGAATATAATAAGAGGACAAACGTGCAGTAGTAATTCCCAAGAAAAATATATTAGCTGTTAGTAATTTGTAGGTCAGGAATTCCATGAAGTAGTTACTCATGAGGTATCATTTAATGGATTTTTTTTTCTACATTAATTTGTCCAGAGAGTATTCGAACCGTATAAACTTTAAGTACTCAGATTATAAAATAAAAGGAATTTCCTCAAGAATGACGGCCCTTTTGGAAGTGAAGGGTTACGAATAATACAGCACCAGGAGTGGATTCTCATGTGATGAAACCAGACAAGCTCCACTGAATATCACAGTTAACACTCTGTGCAGAAATACCTCACTGCAAAACAAAGCTCTGGGAGCATGTACTGTTCATGGCATGATCTCTATTTTTTATTTCTTTGCTCTCAGACATGGAGATACAGAAAATGAAGAGTTACAGGCTGCTATAAAAACCTTAGAGCTGGATTTACTGTCAGTTCATGGGTTGGAAGACCATTTTCCTGTAGCTGAGAACTCAAAACAAAGGTGTATTTCTTACCTTGAGATGTTTTAGCTAGTACTCTTTGTCCATTCTTGCAATGTCAAAACAGCCATTTTGCTTCATTCCTGATGCAATGTCTTTATAGTTTTTTACTATTGTTTTTCTTTTTGGTAGGCTGTTCGTGGGGAAATGAATAAATTAAAAGATAAATAAAAGTGTCTTTATGCCCAGTATAACCTTCTTCCTGGCTTTCTTTGTATAATTAAATGTTTCCATTTCCAGGATTCCAGAAGAAACTAATCCCAAGGACATCGTGCCACGCATTTCACAGAGAAGCTCTAGATTAAAGATGGATCTCCCTCGTTGGGTAGGAAAAATGTAGACTTAAAGAAAGGACTGAGGTCGTGTTTGAATGTGCATTACCCCGACATAGCCAAGCACTGTTACAATCACCAAGGAGAAGAGGAGACAATACAGACATAGTAATTAAAAAAATATCTAAAAAGAAGGAGGGATGTTATGTAAAGAGATTAATGTGAAAGGAAAAAGCAGTAACTTCAGGCTAGAAAAGGGGGATTGGTAAATCCCCCCTGCTCACCTCGAAATGCTGTTTCTGCTGTATTTGGCAAAGGCAAATGAGAAGAGATGAGGACTCTTTCTGCAGTATTTATGATGGTTTAGGAAATTACAAGTTTCACTTTTTTTTAAGTCTTCCGATATACAAGCAGTTTCAAAACTTTATAAAATAATAAATATTTAAAATCTGGATAATAAAAAAAAGCTAGAGCACAGCACTGGGCTTTTATTCCGATGAATAAAATAACTAATCTGTGATACTGTTTCAGTTTACGCTAATCAAATCTAATCTGTACATACATCTATACAGACAGAGAGGTTTATATGACAATTATATTTAAAAGCACTTCTTAAAAGAAAGGAAAATTAATTGTCTTAAAATTTTACTAGACAGCAGATGAAGTAGGATCAATAGTGTAGAGTGAATTAAAACTAATATTTTTCTACAGGTCCCGTGCACCTCTTGTGCACAATTCTATCACACATATATGGACTTTGCCCTCTCAGAATATCACTCTGTGTGTGATGGAGAAGGCTCAGAATATCCAAATGACTGGGTAAGTTCCAATAGTAACTTCTCTAGGGTAGTAATCGCGACTTTTTAAAAACAGGAGTAAAGCTTATCCTTTTTGTGTGGATGGTCAAAGGACCTATCAGAAATGTTAACACATTTGAGAGTTCATTTGCTACTTCTTGTGCTACCTGGAAGGGTAAAGCTGCATTCAAATATATGTTTTTTTAAGAGAACAATAGTAAAAGCAAACAAGAATTCAAAGCCCTGTCAAAACACAATGCTATGTGATTACCCTTCTGTATGGAAGGCGAGGGAGCAAGTGCTACTTAAGTGACATAATGCACTTAGATGTCCTCAGATATGTACTAGAGAGAGCGTGTAAAAAATTACACAGAAAACAGTAGAATAAAGCGAAGAAGGAAGAGGCAGCGGCATCCTTGCTAAATTTGCTGTTGTCCCTAATTCCCTCTGATGGTGGGATGTATAGTAGGGCTGTGGGCTTGTGGACATGTAAGATGCGCTCTACACCGGGGTGTAAAGCCAGTGCAGTTTGCCGAGCTGTACCACTAGATGGAGGCAGATATTGCATAGTTCACACCAAGTAAGCAGGGTGAGGTGTGCCAGTGGCAGCCTTTTCCCCAAAGGAGAGGTCCTGTATGTGAATGGAAGCACAGCAGGAGCTTGGCGAGAGGTAAGATGTTGATGATGCATCAGTGTACCTTTGCCTTCTCTGAGGGCAAAATTCCTGGCTCCTACTTTATTTCACATGCTGTGGAGATGCTAGCTGAGCACTGCTGCCTCTTGGAGATGCCTCCTTCAAGACACAAGGGTGCCTCACTCCCACCTTGTGTTGGGCCCACTGCAGGCCAGTCATGTCGAGTGCTTGCTGGAAGCTGTCTGCCAGATGTGTGCCATTGCAGGACAGTCTTCCTAGGAATACACCTCTGGAGTTTTATCCCATTCATCTCAGTTCATATGGAAATTAATTGTACACTAGAAAACAGATCTGCTATTTTCAGTCAAGTATTTGCTCTCATGTCTTCCTCATTTGTCAATTCAGTGCCTCCTCCAGCATGGTGCATAGATTGTCCCATATGTCCTTAGGAATGGTTCTTTCTGCGCAGTCTTTTCTCTGATGATATCTGTCTTCTATGTCTTTTCTCTTTAAGAAGCACTAGCGAGTGACTTGACTCAGTGAAGGCCATGGCGTGTCTCTGTTTTGTGCTATGTTCCCTGTGCGGACTTTGGCCATGAGATCAGGGTACTTTCTGTCAACATTGCATCTTTCCAGGACCTCCCAGGTTGACCCAAGTTGGTTGAGCATCCACACAGGCCGTGGAGCTCACTAGTCCCATTCTTCGTAGTCTTTAATACAGTCTGGGATCTGACTCTCTATTCTGGGACTTTCTGGTTTTCTCATACCTCAAGACAACCGTGACCTCAGAATAATATCCACTTAGCACTAGCTACTTCATCTTTGAGCTTCATGTGGAAGAAATGGCTAGTAACTGATGGGAGCATTTTCAAACTTTTGCCTTACCAGAGGTGAGAAACCTTTCTAAGGGGGAAGCACTTGAAGGAACCATGCCTCATACCCTATCCTTACATATCCTTGACACTCTGGATGTCTCTGTCAGTGACTTATTTCAGCCATTGCACCATTTGGTGCTGCTTCTTGCAGCAGATATTACTAGGTTAGATGGACTGGACTAATGGGAATTCTTTATGGAATAAACTGCTGTCCATCTTGTGGGTCTGGAGCTCTAATTCTGTCTCCTCCCCTCTTCAGCTGTTTGCTCACTCTCCTTATGGAGGAGGTGGCTGTAGCATTGCTCCCTTGCCGTTGCTGGAGGCGCTTCCAAGGCAATCACAGAGCAGTGGGGATCGCATGGACGGTGAAGATCCTTCTTCTGTTGCAGTACTTTGAAGGTAAAGTGTCAGCTAGGAAGGGAGTGATTAGGAGTGAAGAGGTGAGAAGGAAAGCAGGAAAAGGTAGTTTCCCAACATGACAGAGAGGAATTGACTTTCATTCCTTACAATATGTTTCACATCCCTTCCAGCTCCAGGGAGCCAGAAGGAGCAAACCCCAGAGATCAGTTGGTACCCAGAAACTAGGGTATTAAGCCTACCTTGGGAAGTGTATTAGTGTTTAGATGCTATCCTAGGAAATGTTTATGTTTGCTGGCTGAGAGACCAGGACATGAGTCTTATGAGTATAGGCAGATTAAAATTGCCTCTCCTCCTTTCCACCCAGCCCTTCAATTGGAAAAGATGCAGCTGCTTTCTTGTGTCCCACGTTGCCCATGAGCAGCCTTCCTGCTCGCAGGTGTCCTGCACCAAACCTGGGGCTGGGCAAAACTTTTTCCCAGTTGTATGTGGAATCAGAGCCCTTGCATCACCAGGCAGCAGGTCTTGAACTGGAAAAGGCTTTTGGATAAAGGCTGGGAAATGCTGTCAAGCTTTTGAGAGGCTAGACCTTTGTGCACATTTGGCAAATGTATTGATGTAGGAGAAGCCTTCTCTCCCCACCAGGAAGCATAAAAAACTCCTAATGGAGAAACCATTGGTCCCGTAACAGTTTCTCCTGCTAAATATACAAAAAAGCTCCAGTGTTTGTAGAGCAGTGCCTGTGTGCAACACAAACTATTCTCATTGCATCCTTCCCAACCTCTCCAAGGACTGAGCCCAGAGGCTTTGAAGTTTCTCAGGTGATGCTTTGCTCGGGGATCCAGGAAGGCACAGCCATTTTCTCCCGGGATTGAGAGACATGGATGCATTTTCCCATGTCATTTCAGCTCTTCAGTTATTGCAGGAAGACAGGCATCTCACCCTGCAGCAGAGGGCAGCTCAGAGGACAACTGGCCAGCTCCAGCAATCAGGAGGTCATCCTAGTGTTTCCAGGGTTATGCCTGTCTGTGCTTGTTTTTGTTTTCTGGCAATGTGGGATTAGCCTTCCAAAGGTGGGAAGGAGAATTCCTGTTCTTTTTTTTTTTTTTTTTTAATTTCAAAATATCTGAGAGGTGTTTGAATGTCACAGTGGACAACGGGAATTCTAGTCCACTACTTCTCAAACCTGCTTCTCTGGCAAGCCAGGGAGGACGTGAAGTTGAAAAGCTGTTCCCTTTGGGAAAGCATCCCAGCCCATGCTGAAAGAAGCACTGTGGAGACCTTCTCCTCTATGTGTGAGCGGCACGGGAAGCACACTGTGATTCTGAGGAGGCAGCAGTAGGTACTGTGAAGGGCCAGGACATGCATGGGAACTGAAAGCAAGCCGGGAAGAAGGTTTGTAACTCCGGCAGTAAATGCGCAGAGGCTCTTTAGGTATTTATACCTCTATTTGGAAAGATGTTTGTCTGTCTGTCTATCGCACATGCAGGAGTTATGTAATCCCCCAGTGAAATGTCAGAAGAAAAAAACCACATTAGACAACAGAGTATACAAGTTTGGGTTTTTTTAATGGTTAAGTGTAATTGTATAAAGTGCGCATAAATCAATATAATAATTCAGAAAGAGAAAGTGCAGCCCGTGAGTTTACCACTTTAATTAGCTAGAGGATTAAAATTGTTTGGGAACACCAAAGCAAACAGATGTGGATCCTTTGGTCTTTTTGAAGCACTTTCTTCAAGAGTTTTTCCCTGTGGGAAAGAAGCACAAAATATAGAGTCTGTATTGGATATGGACAATGCAGACAACTATGTTTTATTCCTAGTGTTCCTCTAGCATGTCCTGAGGAAGGTGGTGCCTAAAGAAAAGCAAACCTGGCAAAGTTTACCCCATGGGGTCAATTCTGGTTATGTTCCACTCCTACTGCTGAGTAGTTTCTGCCTTCACTGAACTGTCCCATTGACTTGGTAAGTCACACAGCATCCCTCTCATTTTCCTGCCAGTAGCCCCACTCACTGAAACAGCTCATTTCCAGACCAAGGTCCACAGGATTTGTTTGGTAATATGTAGGTGTGCAGGAAGACAGTGCGCTGGGCAGCTGCACTGGTGTTCCATCACTTCTTGGTTGCAATGGGAACACGCTACAGAAGGAACATAGTGGATGGAGTAGACAGGAATGTGTTTTTCCCAAGTTTGTTCCCCTTCTTTCTTTTTTGGTAACATGACAAGGCCCTTGCAATAAGGGAGAGTAGTGAAACCTGTACCCCAGTAGGTTTTATCTTGAAAATTAAATCTCATAATGAATTTACCATATAACTTCTGAATTCTTTGCTTATCATCCTCTGGAAGTGTGAAGGTTTCTGGGTTTGTATATGAGTAGATAGGGTACATCAGAGCTTCACGAACATCTGAATGATTAAGTCCCAAAGAATGGCCAAATTCATGAGCAGCAACAAGGAACAAATTAATTTCTGCAGCACAGAAGCATAGAAAAATATGTCAAAGGTATGGCATTTCTTTTTAGCATACAAAGAGTCGATGTAGCAGGAGAATTCATACCTTTCATTCCCTTGGAATGAAACCTTGGAGTTTTGGTAAGTTATTACTGAACTTTCTTATGTAACTATAATACTTTAATAAAAACATTACTGATCCCTTGCATATACATCTAGAGACCCTGAGTCTCTTCACAACTCTGCTTTTAGACAACCTTATTCCTACAAGCAAGTCATTTTACCTTTTTGTAATTTATGTAGAAAACAGAGGCTTGTAGTCCTTGTTTAGCCTGTAAAAAGTGCTTTAAAATACGGACATAACAGGCATTATATAGCTGCTAATGGTAATGAAGCATAAGTACTTAGAAAGGTGTTTGAAAAGAACGGAAATGTTGGTACTGAAATGGTGACAAAGCATGAAGAGTTATGGGAAGCATTTTCTATGGCTCTGTTCTTCTAGCATGTACAATATTCGCCTTTCCCCTTCATACACATATGTGGGTTTTACCTCGATCGTACTCTGACCACCTTTCATCATCATCAAAATGAGCGTCTCCACCAATCCCTCTTCCAGGTCCAAATGCATGAGCTAGTACGTTACCTCTTCCGTCAAAAGGGGATCCATCACCATGAGCTGCATTTGAAAAGAAATAAATGTCATCAGGTGGCATCAGCTGTAATGTTTAAATTCAGCAAATTGAAGCATGCTGCTTGTTTGTGCTAGTTTTGTTCATTACCAATGCTTAAAAAAAATCCTACAATACCAGCAAGGTTGTAAAAACTAGGAGCAAGGCTTAGGAAATGCTCTCCAAATTCATGACTTTTTAGTTCAAAATTTGTATTTGATACTTTAGGCTGCTGCATGTTTCAGAAAGAGTTTAACATTTCCTTCTGAGCCTTTGTCAGAAATGTGTTTCTGAGTCAGCAATCTGGGATTATTTCAGAATAAATACTTAATGCTCAACAACATTATAAGCACCTGAATGTTTTTGATGTTGGAAAGTGCTGGGCAACATTAGTTGTAGACATTCTCACTTGTACTGATTTTAGTGGAAGACGTTGATTTGGGAGAGATAACCATGTTCCTGAAGAGTTAAGTTCATTTGTCCCCAGCCTTGGGGTATGGTCTATTACCTACTTCTATAACAGTACATGTGGAATGTTACCATTTCCTACCTTGACTGCAAGAGCTGACAAGATGATATATTTGTACCAGCTCTGAAAATTTCCCCCTACCCCTTAGTGAGCTTCAACGAGATTGAGGAGTATTTGGGGATTCAAATGCCATTCTGTGTCCTTTCCCTCAGACTATGTAGATAGACCTTGAGGCAGGCATAACTCAGGCAGAAGAGACCTAGTCCTAGTGCGTGATGAGGGATTAAAACCCATTCCAGTTTGCAGGATCCTTTCTCACTTTGACTGGCACATTAATCGACTCTTCATGGCAACATTATATGTTTCCCATCAGTGGCGCATG
Organism: Stercorarius parasiticus; assembly: GCA_013396915.1. Taxonomy (NCBI): domain Eukaryota; kingdom Metazoa; phylum Chordata; class Aves; order Charadriiformes; family Stercorariidae; genus Stercorarius; species Stercorarius parasiticus. Next base: position 187,316 of record VWZL01004521.1, read on the forward strand.
AGCTTGGGACATTTTGTTGTTTATATGCAGTCATCTACTTGTAAGCCAGGTGTCTGATCTTCACTTACAGTCAATGGACATCTAGTAAATATTGCCAATGGATCTAGAGAACAAGTCAGCCAACTTTAAAGTAGGCATTTAGTTTGGCTAAGTTGAGTCAGTTTAGGTGCCAGGAACAAGTTAAAGTTATGGCTACATTCACGTATTAGTCTGAATCACAAGTGAGCTTCTTGAAGTGACTTTACTGGTCATCCACATACACCATGCTTTGGCTTGCACCTTGGTGCAATCTTGGAGCGCACCAATGGGATTCCTTCTAGAAGAAAATCAACCAGAAGGTATTCTTTATGGCCAAACCTAATGCACCCCAGCTGCCAAAGACTGTTCAGTCCAGGGAACCAGACTAGATCTAGACCAAAGTAAACCTGCCTGAACGTGCCTGAATCCAGCATGTGAAGGCTGAGTCTTCAGAACCAGCTGTTTTGCTCTACAGATCTGGTCCCACTAGTTTGCACTATTTGTTAAGGCAGACAGAGCCTTGAACATCTAAATTTAGGTGTCTCATTCTGGAGCTGAGTTCTCTCTCCATTTCACAGCTGTAAATCTGGAAGGATTTTCTAATGGTTTCATAAGGTAAAACAGTCATAATATATAGATTTGGTGTCATGATAAAAAAAAGATAAAATTTATGCAGACTTCAGAATAATTCCAAACTCTTCTTTCTTTTAAAGCTGTGACTATAAAAATACATGCTTGAGTGAAATATGGACCATTGCATTTTAAAAATGACAGGTATTCTCACCACGACGTGCAAATGCAATCACAATGTCTGCAGGGAAGATGTATACTCTTCTGAACTCCAGTGGAGTCACATCACTCCATACGGCGAAAGCCCTTTCAATTGCATTATCCACTTTCCTTCTTGGTAGATCAGGTGTATAATTGAAAATCCTGGCAGCAAAATGAAACAGGTTAATGTCATTTTGGGTGTGAAGGAGCCCACATAGTTAGACACAAAGCAACCCCTTTCCCCATAAAACCTGAAACATCACTAACTTGTAAGTCAAACGTGTCTTTCTCCATCTTGGAGTTTCAGTAGCTGCTTTGGAATCTGATACATCAGGGAGTCCACATCTGGGCTTTTTCATTGTTTCTAATGTTTCTGCATCTAATCTTCCAGTTACAGTCAGGTGGAAAAACCTCTGCATTTCTTTAATCCTCTCTTCTAAGCTTAGGCTTTGTGTTCTTGTAAAAATTGGAAAGAATTTATCAAGATACACCTGGAAGAAGAAAACGAAGATAAAAATTGATATGTATATCTGTGATCTTTTGGTAATTGCATTTTTCATTTCATTGAACTGTTTCTTCATCCTGCAGTCATGGCTAGTTTTAGATATATTTTTTTCTTCCTATTTCAGTTTACTAAATGCTGTTCTCTATGCAGTATAGATTAGCGTATTTAAAAAGAATTGCAATAGCAGCGACACTGTAAGCAAGCAACCCTTTTAAGTAAACACAGTTTACTGAGCATTCAAATCCGCAGTATACATAATATTTTTGAGATGTTTTAAAGATGTCATGCTCTGGTTTATTTACCAGTTGGAACTTGGTCTCTTTTGTAAGTTAGATTTAGGGTGTCTAAGCTAGTCAGCAAATTTAAATTGTTTTATGTCACCTTTGCAAAAACTGTTGTGTTAATGTAGGATAAGAAGATAATATAAGCAGATAGGAAAGGAATGTAGAAGCCGAATCAAAAATCAGGTTATTCATAATGCAGTTACATCGTTCCCCTGGTAACATACCGTTACATTCTGCAAGTCTGTGTTGTTCCCTGTTTCTAGTTGAAGGGGTGCTGGAAAAGCAAGACTCCCAGGTAGGAGGATGGCCGCACAAAGTAGAAGGTATTGCATAGTGCCCAGCTTGCCAAGGAGCCTTGCTGCAGCAGAAAGTGTTCGACTTTCTGTCTCCCAAGCCCACAGCTAAAACGCTTATATAGATCCTGATAGCTCCAAGTGGTGGTTACACACATGACTCACTTTTTGTGGTGTTACTGTAATGTCATCACTATTCTAAAAAGTAAATGAAAATATGTTAAACAAATCTTCCCTCTGACTTCCCTGTTGATGTCACGTCACAGCTCGCAGCCAGCTTTGTCTCTCTCTTTTCATATTATTCCAGCAGTGAAACCACAGGGTCACAGGGAAGTTCAGTTCTGTAACTTCATCAGTGCAGTTACTGTATAATCACTTCTTTCTGCGCTTCCCCCAAGTTCCTTATACACAAAGGCATTTTGCAACAGCCTTTTGGTCAGCCAGCCTGCCTGTATTAGCTGAGGCAGAGGCAGAGAAGAGATGGGCAGGAGCGCTATCTCACTGAAACTACTGGCATTTCCTAGGGAGCATGGACAACACTGTCTAGGTAATTTTTCTGAGTCAAATTCTGTTGTGAGGTATCCTGTGCTGCAGGATAGGATACAGGATAGGATGCAGGGTAGGATGCTGCAGGTTCAGTGAAGTTAAAGAGGTTTCTGCTGTTTTCATAGAGATCAGAAGAGAGCACTTTAAGTGCACCCTCTAGAAATAGGAGGTTGTGGGAAGCCTTTCTCCCTTTCCTCCCAAATGAGATGGGCTTTCAGGAGAGTCTCTTTACGTTGGAGAACTAGATATAAAACATAATTTACAAGAATGGGTGAAAGCCCTCATGAAAAAAGAGAGGAGCTTACCCTAACAAATGTGGAGCTATCTTCTACCTCTGGCTGCACCAGTGCAATCTGACGGAGGTCCATGAAGCGCTGGCAGAGAAAACCAAACCTGAGCAGGGCAGCCACAACCTTGCTGGTCCCCTGAGATGAACACTGCTCTCAGCTTCACTCCACCAAACCTTAGCCTTCTCTGGGCACGAGTGGGATGAAAAAGTGAAGTAGAACTGAATGATTCAGTGGTGAATGATCACTGTTTCTTGATCATTTGACTTGGACAGGAGGCTCATCTGGATTCTGCCAAACCTGAATGCAGCCAACAATGGAGTTAATACAAGTCAAGAGCTGCTCAAGTATCTTTGTGAATGCTATAGTCTACCTGGGATGGAGTTAACTTTCTTCATAGCAGCACGTTGGGTGCTGTGTTTGGATTTGTGGCTAAACCACTGTTGGTAGCACACCAATCTTTCGGGTATTGGTGAAGTGTTTTCCCAGCATCAAGGGTTTCTCTGTTTCACTCTCTGCCCCCACATGGAAGAGGCTGGGTGGGAAAGAGGCTGGGAGGGGACACAGCTGGGACAGCTGACGCAAATTCTCCAAAGGGATATTCCATATGATATAATGTCATGCTCAGCTGTAAAAATGGTCTAGCAGAAGAAGATGGTGGAGTGAGGGTTGTCCTCCAAGGTAGTCATTGCCTGGAGACTGGCTGGACATCAATCTGCTTGCGGGAGGTGGTGTGCCTTTGCATCACTCTGCCCCCCCCTTTCTTTCACTAATTAGACTGATGAGTTTTCTCTCTTTCGTGCTTCCTAATCCCTCACCCATCCCACAGTGCATGGGGAGTGAATGAGCAGCTGTGTGAATGGTGAGCTGATGGCTGTGGTCAACCCACTACAGTGAATACCAAGCAAAAAGAATGGCCAAAAATTCCCGGGAAATATCTTGTTTGGGTCACTTGTGAATTATGCAATATTGTATTTAAGGTCCTACCAAACTGGATAGACCTGGATTCTTAGGTCTCCAGGACACCTGATTTGTTCTGGTCTGTTATCTGGTTATTCAATTTGGTGAACATAAAATAAAATTCAAACATGGCAAATATTTATATAGAGTAAAATGGTGCATTGCATTGTGATTTCTTCAGGCTAAGTCAAGTGGCGCACAGTCTGCTTCAGAACCTTCCTGGTATTTTTCCACAAAATGAACCTTCATCCTCCTTCTTGTCTCAGCTTCCTGTGGCACACTCCTTTTAGATGCAAAATGGCTTCTGAGCGACACAGATTCAAAGTCCCCTCATGGTTGTTATGGGCCATTTTTCTTGGCTGGGTCCTAGACAGTAGAGGGAGGCACATCTCCATGGCTTTTGCACTCCTTTTCCATAGATTTTTACCCCTGAGGGGGTTCTCTTCAAAGGAATCCCTTGGAACCTGGAATCCAGGGCTACGCATCCCTTTTGCAGGCTGCTTGAGGGTAAAAGTTTCCACTCATCCCTGCCTGGGCACTAAGGTCCTGCTGAGGCCCCTGGACACTGTATCAGCCTACCCCTGGAGAGAGGCAATCCTGTTCTTCCCTCCTGTTTGGCTGGATCAAGGTGCACTGAGCTATTTCCCAGCAGGATCTACCTCACGTCCCTCTGCTTTAGGGGAGGAAATGCCCGAGGAAGGGATTAGATGTTCAGGTTCAGCACAAACAATGTGACAAGAACCATCACATATAAGTTACTAATATTTAATCAATCAAACTTAACATATCTCAAATTGTGGATTTACTGTCTTCTTACAGTGTCTAGAATTGTTTTACATTTAATGACTTTGTATTTACAACAGTTTGATTGGGACATCATGTGGGAAAAATATGTAAATATAGAGATAAGATTTTACAGTAATAATCTTGAGCAATAAACCACAAGGGAAATGGCATTCCTGTAAGTGTTACCTACCTGTGTTAATTCTGACATCCTCCATTTTTTAATTTGTCTGCTCCATTGGTCAATAATCAGGAGTCTCTCTTTCCTCCAGCTAAGACACATTTGGAGATCTCAAAATTTTCCATATAATAATTTGCTTTATTCAATGTAAATTGAAGTCATAAGATACAACCTTTAGGTGCATGCAGTCTTTCCTTCCTCCAGAAGCACATGTACACGGGGAAGAGGGCAGGAGGTCGGTCAGCTGCGTTTCACTGAAGTGTGGATCCAAACCTTGCTGGGCAGGAGCAGTGGCATAACCTCCCCTAGTCACCTTTCATTTGTGAATTCCTTTTTTGTAGCTGTCTGTCCCCATCCATTTGTAAGTCTATCTCAACACCATCTTTAAAGAACTGAGTCAAGATGCAATCTGTGGTCATCTTGTCTCGACAAAACCATATTCCTTCATGTAGGAAGCCTTTAACTTAGTACTGGGACTAAAGTAACCTCAGACTGCCTGTAATCCTGCAGCAAATCTCCATGATAAGCAGCAGAGTCCCAATCTAAAGGAGACTGACCATGTAATGGTGTTGCAAGGGCAGGCAGAGTAGCTGCGACAGCGTGGGGAGGCATGCTGCGCTCCGTCTGTCCGCACTAATTGTGACCCAAACTAAGGAGCAGCCAGTGTCTGAAGCTTTTCCTGACTCATCCTGAGGATCTGCACATGTCCAGACATGCTGGGACAGCACGGTGAGTTTAGGCATCGGTGATGGCAGAGGCCAAGGTTTGAAAGGCAGGGTAGACACAGCAAGGCTTTACCTTCTTGTGCCTTTACCTGCGCTGAGCCTCATGGAGTTGCATAGGTCTTTGGAAAAACTGCTGGGAGTATAAATAACATTAACCAAAATTGTTGCATTTAGCCTGATTTAGCAAAATCCTATTTCTATGGAAAAATTAAACAGCCTGAAACACCAGAGAGTTGATAGACTTCGTTGTAAAATTGCCACCAGCATTTTATGCTCTAGTATAAAAGGTGTGAGATTGAATTGGGATGCAGTCAACATAAGACCAGTGCGGAAGCTTGATTTACCTCATGTGTATTAGAGAAAGCTGAGATTCAGCTAGGAGGATTGCAAAAAACTAAAAACAGCCATAAATGAACACACAGGTAAAAAAAAAAATTACGCCATTTTTCTTCTCTAGAAGTTGTCAGGTATGATCATGTTATTGTGTCTATTCAAATGACTCCTGATTCACAGCACTGATTTGTGGCTGGAAGCTGATAGCCCGCTGATCAGAAAGATCCTCTGGGCGTGGGACGGGTCCTTTTCTATTCCTCTGTCTGATTTCCAGTAACTGAGTGTAAAGAGAATAACATCACCTTGTTGGTAAACTTGGTTATACCACTGAGATATTCTTTCCCCAAAAATTTCCTTCCCTGAGCAGTTGCAGCCTCTGATTCACACAAAGCAAGTCACGCTGAGTTTTCCAGTGTGGTGGATTTTGACTTTGACACTGTTAAAAAGCGACACAACCATTAAAAAGCTGCACATCCAAATAAGGACCTCTTGCACTGGGGTGGTGAAGAGTGAGTCACAAAGAAGCCTCGCTAACTTTAGAACAGTTATCCACATAGCTGCTCACCAGCATGAGTGGTTCCTTGACCAAACCCCATGTGAGTAGTTATTTTTCACTCCATTTGTTTGAAACTGAAGGATAACACTGGGCTTCGCTGCATGTAGCTGGATTCCTAAAATCTCCTGGGTTAGTTGTGGCTTATAGCTGCCTATTGATCGCTGTCTGCCATAGGGAGCACTTAGCTGAGCAGTTCAGATGTCGCTACTTAAGTTAAAAACACCTGAAGTGTGCTGTTTCCCACCCCACAGACTGTCATCCTGAGTTACAAAAAACCCTCTTATTGTTACTGTATGTTTTATTATTATTCCTGACTCCATCTGTGATGCACTTATCTCACATTTTCCCGTAAAACTGCAAGAAGAAATACAACCAGATATAGCCACAAGACCTCTTAATTGTTCTCTTTACTGTGTTATGATGAGTACATAATTTAAAGGCAGTAAATTTGCCATTAAAAATGTTTGCCTCATGAAAACAGTATAAAAATTCTTGCATCATTGCCTCAAGGAGATTCAAAGAGCATGGGAACACACTCTCACCTTTTTTTGATTTTTATTCGCCATTTCTTTTTTATTTTACTTTTCCATCCTGTCTGCTTTTCTACATTTCAGCTTGGTTTTTTTCTCAGAGGGTCTGTTCTTTAAGTTATATAAAGTTTACTGAACTACTAGAGCTGCTTCCAGCCAAACAATATTTGATGAAAGAGTACATTATGATAGTGTACACAATTTATATAATAGATGTAGACTTGATGGGGTTGCAAATGTTTATAGCAGGAGTTTGACTGTCTAATTTGTAAAAAGCTTAATAAAGACATTAATGCACACACTTAAAAAGAACTTTGCTGCTCATCTAAAAAAAATAATGTCTAAATGCCATTTCATTTCCTGTAAATACAACCTCCTGACTTCTGTAAGGAAATAACTCAACCTCAGGCAAAGCATTACTCAGATGAAGCCCTGTCCTTGTCCTCCTCTCCTTCTTCTCATTTTCCTTTGTTCCAAGAAATGAATTTTTGTTTGTTTTCACCCTCCCAAGGAAGCCAGAACCAGGAAGAAAGTAAGACATCTAAACCAGGAGGTAGGCAGATGTTAATGTATTTGGTTTATATGGCAAGGTTTTGGTAGCAGGGGGGCTGCAGGGGTCCTCTGTAAGAAGACACCAGGATCTACTCCCATGTCAGATGCGGCTGGTTGCAGCAGGCTCCACCACTGGCCTAAGCTGAGCCCATCAGTGATTCTGGTGGCACCTCTGTGATAACATATTTAAGAGAGGGTAAAGAGCACTGCACAACAGTCAGAAGTGGGAATATGTGAGACGCAACTCTGCAGACACGAAGGTGAGAGCAGAGATTCCCCTGCAGCCCGTGGTGAAGACCATGCTGAGGCAGGCTGTTCCCCTGCAGCCCATGGAGGTTAACGGTGTAGCAGAGATCCACCTGCAACCTGTGGAGGACCCCATGCCGGAGCAGGTGGACATGCCCTGTAGGGACCTGTAGCCCATGGAGAGAAGCCCATGCAGGAGAAGTTTTGCTGGCAGGACCTATGACCCTGTGGGGGACCCACACTGGAGCAGTCTGTTCCTGAAAGACTGCACCCCGTGGAAAGGATCCATACTGAAGTTCAGGAAGGAGTCTATCCTGTGGGAGGTACCCCATCCTTGAGCAAGGGAAGACCATGAGGAGGAAGGACTGGCAGAGACGAAGTGTTATGAACTGACTCCAGCCCCCATCCCCCCTGGTGCCACTTGGGGGATGGTAGGGAGCGGGTAGAGGAGTTGAGAACAAAGGAGTGAAATTCAGCCTGGGTAGAAGGGGGAGTGCGAGGAAAGTGTTTTTAGTTTTGTTCTTATTTCTCACTATCCTACTCTGTTATTAACTTATTAACTGGCAATAAATTAATTTAGTTTCTTGCAAGTCGAGTCTGGTTTGCCCATGATGGTCATCGGTAAGCAGTCTCTCTGTTCTTATCTCAACCCTCAAGCTTTTTCGTCTCATTTTCTCCCCCTGTCCTGATGAGGAGGGAGAGTGAGAGAGAGCAGCTGGGTGGGCACCTAGCAGCCAACCAAGGTCAACCCACTAGAGTTAGAGAGCTTTCAGGGCAAAAAAAAAGGGAAGGAGGAATTTCACATCATAATTTCATCACTGCCAAAAGTCTGCTTAGACTGTTTTCCAGGCACCAAAGTCTATGCCTATATTAAGGAGTAAAGTGGACTTGAAGGGTGAAACAGTGGGTACTGAGGCCTGGGCATCCATGTGGGAGGGGGTTGCTCCAGACCAACTCAGGTTTGGTCCAGCAGGCTGAGTGTCCATCAGTGGGGTAGTGTGCGTTTTGGCTCAGTACCGTCTGAAAGGGACACAGTTTGCTCAGGCCCAGCTGATCCTGGTGTGAACCCAAGTGCAATGAGTACAGAAGTTTGGGACTCTGGTTTTGGAAACACACACCTGGTCTGGAGTGAAACACTCATGGAGGCACAGCCAGCACCTGGGCCCTTTAAAAGCAATTTGAGTCATTAGGTTTTCTCCAGAAGCAATTGTCATGCCAGGTGATTATGGCTGATCACGGGTCAGGAACAATAGGCTTTTGTGTATTTTAATCCTTTATGGTTCTTTACATTAATGTGTAACAAAAGAAGATTGCACATTAAAGGAAGACTCTCTCCAGCCCTCTCTGTGTCCAAAACGTTTACTGTAAGTAAAGTTCGCATTTTTACGTAATGCAAGTTTAAATTTTTATGGAAGGAGGAAACTAGCCTAGGGTTTTTGTTTTTTTTTCTTACTAGAAATAAACAACCCTTTGCAGTTAGAATTAATCTGTCAGAGCATCCTGTCTGAACATGGTATGGACTTGTTGGAGCAGGTCCAGAGGAGGGCCACAAAAATGATCAGAGGGCTGGAGCATCTCTCCTATGAGGACAGGCTGAGAGAGTTGGGGTTGTTCAGCCTGGAGAAGAGAAGGCTCCAGGGAGACCTTATTGCAGCCTTTCAGTACTTAAAGGGGACCTACAGGAAAGATGGGGACAAACTTTTTAGGAGTGACTGTTGCAATAGGAGAAGTGGTAATGGCTTTAAACGAAAAGAGGGAAGATTTAGATAGATAGAAGGAAGCAATTTTTTATGCTGAGGGTGGTGAAACACTTGGCACAGGTTGCCCAGATTGGTGGAAGATGTCCCATCCCTGGAAACAATCAAGGGGCTCTAAGCAACCTGATTTAGTTGAAGATGTCCCTGCTCATTGCAGGGGAATTGGACTAGATGACCTTTAAAGGTCTCTTCCAACCCAAACTATTCTATGACTCTATGATTCCATGACCTGCCCCAGCCTGCTGTTACTCAGGCTTTCTCTGGAGGTAGTTGTTATTTATTACTCTGCAAAGGGTGGAAGGAGTATGACTCCATTGCACTAGTAACAGATCAGTAACCTTACCATGACAAGGAGACGAGAAAAAAGCAAACCCAGTATGTTTTACACAATTCCAATACAACTGGTTTTCTGTAGTTTAGAATTAGTTTAAAGTCATTGCTTGTGTACAGTGAAACCAGAGGTGTTGCACCAGGGTTGTGCTCTCTTTCTAGGTTACAGAAGGACGTTAGCCTGTATTAGCTTTTATGGCTATTGCACTGTGGATTATGACAGCTTCCCAAATCATGAGAAAAAAAATAGTCACTTCAATGATGTGAATGTCCTTGTCAAGCAAGGGTGTCCTTTCCTGCAGTTAATACAAACAATAGTGTCAGATCTTGTCCCAGCTCACTGCTCATTGACTAGGTTACCTTTAAAGGTCCCTTCCAACCCAAACCTTTCTATGATTATGTGATTCTGTTTTGGAAGAGCAAATGCATCATCCTCTTGGTGTCGCCAGTATTTGTAGAATTATTAGTCCTTATTCCTTGCCTTATTATCAGACTTCTGTGTGAAGAAATAAAAACTTCATATTGTTCTACTTTCACTCAGGATGTCTGACCCAAACCACTGATGGCAGTTACATTAATCACAAGAATATGTGAGCAGGAGTTAGCTACTGGGAAGCTGCCCTGGTTTGCCACGCCTGTTCCCAGGTTTCAAAAAAACCCCAGCCCATACCTGCCTGATGAAAAACCATAGCAGATCATAAAACAGCTCTATAGCTGCCCTTCAAACCAAATGTGTAGGCATTATTGCATTAAAGCAAAGTTCACGTGCTCACACTAGAGATCTTTAAGATGAAAATTTGGATCAATGTTTGATCAACTGGTTTTACGCTGATTGTCAGTTTTCTCTGTTGTACCCAATGTATAGCTGGCCTGTTATACAGCTTATAGCATCTTTTATACCCCTACAGAATTTCACTCTGTTGCAATAAGATAATACCCATGATTCTTTTATTTCTGCATATTATTTTCATTAATTTATATGGGCCTTATTTCTTTGCAACTTTGTCTTGTAATATGAACTTAAACTGAAGAGAAACAAATGTGAAATCAGAAGACATAATTATTCACTTATTTTTTATACAGAGTGCATGCATACTGTTCACCCCATGTAATATTTATAGTAGCAGTACATTAACTTGCAAAGTAAGCATAATGGAAAAACATAGCAAGATGTTCTATCATTAGGAGCTCTATACATACAGGTAAGTGAAATGGATAGAGACTAATGCTATAAATGGAACAAAGTGTGACATGAGTATACCTCAAGATGGCAATGCACTTTTTGGTATGGTGAACAAGTAAATGAATACACTAGGCAGCTAAGGGAATATTTTGCTACATGAATAGCAAGACTTTAATGGTTGGAGATACATAGGAGCAGAAATAGTTGAGAGAAAAGATTTGAACACGCCTACACTTAATGGCAAAAATTTCGTGGTTAACTGTGTAAAGAAAAACATCTGTAATGATGAATCTGCTTGAAACATGCCAGTTTCCATTTTATGGATGCAACTGCATGCAGCTTTACTGACTTAGGAATTGAACTGTGTTCTATATCAGAAATAGTGTGGACAGCAGGATTAGGGAAGTGATCGTTCCCTTGTACTTGGCACTGGTGAGGCCCCACCTCGAGTACTGTGTCAGTTTTGGGCTCCACACCACAAAAAAGACATTGAGGTGCTAGAGGTTGTCCAGAGAAGGGCAAGGAAGCTGGTGAGGGGTCTGGAGAATAAGTCTTACGAGGAGTGGCTGAGGGAGCTGGGGTTGTTCAGCCTGGAGAAAAGGAGGCTGAGGGGAGACCTTATCGCTCTACAACTACCTGAAAGGAGGTTGTAGCAAGGTGGGGGTCGGTCTCTTCTCCCAAGTAACAGGTGATAGGACAACAGGAAACGGCCTCAAGTTGCACCAGGGAAGGTTTAGTTTGGATATTAGGAAAAAATTCTTCATAGAAAGGGTTATCAAGCATTGGAACAGGCTGCCCAGGGAAGTGGTTGAGTCGCCATCCCTGGAGGTAAAGACACATAGATGTGGTGCCTAAAGACATGGTTTAGTGGTGGTTTTGTCAGTGTGATTCTATTCTATGATTCTATGAGATGTCACTTCTTTTAGCTGTCATGTGATGTAAGCATCCTTGCAGAGATCAGGAAGCTATCCCCACTTCCCCAGTGAAATGGGAAGCCAACCCACTTGAATATGAGTGTATCTTTTTCAGCAATTTTCTAGCCAGCATCGCACTGATGAGACTACAGTATATCAACTTTGTGGGGGGAGGAGAGGTTTGCTTACTTTATCTGTACTAGCCAAAGCTACATTGCTGCCACTAACATCTTTTAAACAGTACCAAAGAAAATAAAATTCAGCTTTCATTTCACCAGTACTGATGGGAAAAGTCTCAGACTAAGTTTAGTAACTTGCTATCAGATAAGTCTCTCAGACAGCTAAAGCTGCTCTCAAATGCATGACTGAGATATCTGGATGTTCAGAAAAAGTCTCTGGACTCATGGAAGCAGGATCTGAGACACCTGCATTCTCAAAACCATGTATCTGCTCTGGTTTGACAAGGAGCATAATTGCTGTCTTGTAGCAAGGCAGGACCAATGCTGGTGCATTTTGCCAGAATTTTCTTTTTTTTTTAAATGCAACATTCAGAAATTTTTATAACTATTTATTCCCAAGCTATGCTTATCTTGCCAACAGCCCAGCTATAGCATCATTGCTGTGCTCTAGAGTGGATGAGAATGGACAAGCAATCCACATAGTTCAGCTGGCCTGCATCTGCTGAATCTGCAGACTGTGATGTACTTAGAGGTGGTGTGGTGTGAAAATAGGACTTTAATCAGCTACTTTACAGCTTCCAGCCTCTTTTCCCAACCCCTGGATTTCTTTCACGTAACATGGAAAAAGCAACTCAAGTTACATTAGCTTTTAATTGTTATAGAGTACATGCCTGTGGGACTGAAAAAAGAGAATCCTACAACAGCAGATAGCCAGCATGAAATCACTGTAACAGAAAAGAAGACATCTGAAGCTATTACTGTTCTGACAGAGGGGGCATGCAAGAGCCTTATAACAAGTGGAAGAGACAGTGCAGTAGAAAGCAGGAAAGCAAGCAAGCATAGGCTGAGAGTATATACATGTATAACCCAAACTCTAGCTTTGCCTAAGACGCTATCACATTTGGCCCTTCTCATGCCCCCTTTTTCCAAAAAAAAGGCACATAGATGGACACCGTAGCAAATATGTCCTTAAAAAGAGCTGGTGGAGTCATGTGAGGTGTGTGGAAGTTTGGTAGGAGTGACTAAACCCTTTAAACTCTGCAGAATGAGGGAAGAGATCACAAACCAGCAATATATGACAGATTCAATTTTAGCAAACTGAGTAATCTAGTCAACATGAAGTGTGGCAATATGGCTTGAAACTGAGACTGCCAAAACCTAAAAGGTATGATAAGAACTGGCAATGTTTGCTTCCTCTGTGGGGATCACATTATCCCGTACAAGCTCAGCCCTGCCGTGTGCCTCGGTCACTGATGACCAGAGCACAGGAATGGTCCCCAGACAAGGAGCAGCTCGGCAGGTGACCCGGAATGGCTCTGGAGGAAGGTGAAGGGATGGGGGCTCTGCTGTCTGCTCTGGTGAAGGGATGGGGGCTAACTGCTGTCAGCTTCTCCTGGGCTATAAAAGACATGAACGCTCCTCTCTAAAGGCGTTTGGTGTTGTCTTGTGATCCCTGGAAGTTTTCAAGCCCTAAAAGAAGATAAGCGAAGTTCGTGATTGGTTTCGTTAAGGCTTATTAAGTCCAGCTCCAGAAGGGAAAATGTCTGGCCCAGTGCAATGAATAAACATTGTGTTTAGGAATAAGCAAAAGGTAGCACCCACGGGTGCCCTGCGTGAAGGAATTTGCATGCACAGACATTTTCTTCTACCAGCAAAAGCACATTGCTTTGTCTCTAGAAACCGTCAATTAAACTGAGTTATTATTAAGAAGTCAGTGTAATACCACTCATTCCCTCCCTCAGTGCTTTGGCTTAATTTGGTTTTGTGAATTTAAATGCTGCTCTTAAATGATGCTAAAGTCCTGTTGTGAGAGTTATGGAAAATGCTAAAAATGAGCAGATATGATACTACACCTACCTATGCTATCAAATCTTAACAAAACAGACCTAGCCAAGTAGCGTCTGGCCACGTTATTAAAAATTGGAATGGTTTGTATTAGTGTCTCATTCAAACTGGTGGGAACTCAATGAACTCGAGTTCCCCAGCTTATTCTTTTATATGGAGCAGAGAACAGGGTTTTCATGTCAGCATCCTGCACAGGATAACCCAAGGGAAGATAAAATCCGTGGAATGCAGTATCTGCTTTGATGTGGCTTTATTTAGTAAGTTAGTGTTTATGAAGACCCTATTTGGAATAAACACAAGGACACACCAGTTCCTCGTGGGCTAGCTAAATGATTAATATTAGATATGATTCACAGACATAAACAAGAAAAAAAAAGATGATAGAAAATGATCTTAAATACAGGCGTTAGGAAACAATATCAACTAGGGACTTTTTTAATGAATCATTTTATGTTAAGTACAGGTGTCATGGATAGAAGCCGTGAAGCCTTCTGGAATTTGCAGGTGCACATTAAACCAGACCGATACACATTTAATTTGGAAACATATTATTTGACCTCCAAGACCCAGCAAAACAGGGTGCAGTTTAAAAAGGAATTGAAATCATGTGATGGGGTTGTGGTTAAATATTGCACATTACCTTTCAGGATGAGGAACTAGTTAATAGTTGATCACCAGCTGAATGGGAGTGAAAAAAAAATGCTTTGCTCTTTTGAAAAAGGCAAACATCATCTCGGAAATAAAACAAATTGAATCATTGCCCTGCTCCAACAGGTGTACATATGCCCGAGGAGAGTTTCACATACAGTTTTGTGCACCATGCGTCTGGGAAGGTGGGGACCAACTGAAGGGAGCACAGAGGTGAGCCACAGGAATGTTATTTAAAACATAACTCCTGTGGAAAGTTCAAGGCAACGAGGTTGTTAAGTCTGGAGCAGAGAGTGTTGAAAAAAGACGTGACACGGCTCCACAGCTACGTGGGTCATAGCGGCGAAGGGGAAGGAAGTGTCTGCTGCGAATAGATTCAGCTTAGCAGCTGGGAAAAATGCTCTAACACCAGGATAGTTGGGGATGCAGCAGAGTGCTTGGTGGCGCTTCAGAATGCTCGTTACAGTAAACTTTTAAGAACAGCAGGTTAAAAAGACATCACTCATTTATCTACTGCTCTCCTTGGAGACCTGGAGCTGCATTTCTAAGTGTCAGTTGGGTTTTAGGAAGACAGGAGCAGGACAACCATAATTCCAGCATCCGAGACTAGATCTGTGATACAAAACCAAGTGAGGGATTTTTCAGGTGCTGTCTTGTTTGACCAAATATACATCACGTGCATCATTTTCTTGCAGTGCCACAGGTGCTAGTATACTGAAAGATCCTACGTAAAATACACACATGCTCAAAGTTGCATGTATGCAAAGGGGTGCTCAGTATTCAGATCAACAGCTACAGGCTGACAGTGTCCTTTAACAGCCGGGCAGGCCTTTTTCCTATTTCAAGTTATTTGCATGTTCTTGAGAGTCAGAAAAAAGGTAAATGAAATCTAGAAAAAAGATCTTTATTTAACTTTACTTGCTCATATTTCCTATAAACTATATGTAAGGCTATGAACATTGTAGATTAAGAAAATAATGAGTGTGCTGGACCACGGCCAGGATTGATTTTCTGGACCACAGACCAATGTGAAGGCAATGTAAATGGCTGAGGAACATCTGCTCTTCCTTCTCTGTGCTCTGTAGTAATGATTGCAGCATGTTAGTGGAACTGGATCAAAATGTCACAGAAACAGCTGATTCAACAAGCAGTCTGTAACTATTCCCACACTATTACTTATTAACAAATCAGCAAAGGGATCTTAATATCATTCACTTCATTTTTGTCTTAAAACTTTGTCTAAAACTAAATGGACTCCTTAGTTTGGATTCTTCATTCACGTGTTGCTGTGATCATTCCTGCAGAGTCCTGAAGCACTGTGGACTGGCAGGAAAGGTTTATGCTCATGGCCTGCAGAGTCAGATCCCAGAGGCGTGAAGAACTTTGAAACAGGGATGAAAACCCACTGACAAAACACTGATTTGTCTTAAAAATAAAAAAGAATAGAGCAGAGCTCACCCGTCTTTTTGTAAGCTTGAGGCACTTGGATCAAATGCAGAATATAACTTTATTCTTTTAGACCTTGTTAAATTTCAGTACTTATAGATATGATGCATTATTTGTCTGGCTTATTGAACTATCCCTTCCCAACAGTATATAGTAATCATTCCCACCTAAAGGGGAGGTAGAAAGAAGTAATATTTTAAAGGGGAGTAGGAACTTAGTTGAAAGGATTTCAGTAAGGTCACTGCACAAGTAGTCATAACAACAGAATTGTTTTGGGTTTTTTTATTTTTGGCTGGAGCAAAAATAGCTATATATAAGTT
The DNA here is from genome assembly GCA_013396915.1 of Stercorarius parasiticus. Taxonomy (NCBI): domain Eukaryota; kingdom Metazoa; phylum Chordata; class Aves; order Charadriiformes; family Stercorariidae; genus Stercorarius; species Stercorarius parasiticus. The sequence goes on from VWZL01004521.1 coordinate 203,508, forward strand.
CTTCAGTCTTCTGCATTCTGGATTTTTGTTCAATATGTTAAATATATTCCAAAATAGTTAGATTTGTTCCAGAATGTAATGCATTGAAAGGTGCTCTTCTTGAGCTAATTTTTCAGAGAACATGTATGTTTTTCTCTCTAGCTAAGCATACTTTTATGAATTTTTTGAAAATGAGGACTAATATTGCTAAAGGACACTCATATATTCCATCTACCTATAATTATACTGTTCCCTCCAGGCCTCAGCACATTGTTCATCCAGTTTTAGACTAGAATTAATGTTATTATGCTGCGATGTATTACAGGGGAGGAGTGAAGCTTAGCCATTCACATGGGGACCATTTCAGTGCAACTTGCCATACAAGGACTATATGGCTCTTAGATCATCATAGGGAAGGCAGAACTCCTTTGAGCTGTAAAATTTCTATATTGTGAACACGAAAAAGTCTGCATCCTTGGAGTGCCCTTGTCCAGGGGAATGGTCAAATTCATGAGCTATCCTACCCTGCTGAACAGATCATGTCCTAACAAAAGAAAAAGAAATGCATTAGGCTTAACATCAGATTTGAAAGTATAGTTTGGCTTTCATAAGAAACTTATATTGTTTGACAGGTGACTAATTTCTGCCTTTTGTGATATGTTGTAATGAACAACATCTGGAACTTAGATTTTTAAGACTAGACGGTACGGTAGTGATCATCTAGTTTGAATTTTATCATAGCACAAAGAAAAGAGTTTCTTTAACTTTTTTCCTTGAGTTCTCTTATGTTTTTGACTGCAGTTTCCTGGGGTACTGGCCCTGCAGTCATTTCCCTGGAGGAAAGTCAAACTTGGCCTGAAATTAAGAACACATCTGGAAAAGGGTTTGAGAGGAGGGATACATTTCAATGGTGAGCACTTCAAAGGAAATGTATATTTTTGGTCAGATGCAGCATCACTGTGGCTGGGGAGCTGAGAGGGGCTAATGAATGACAGCTACCGAGAATATGTTCAATAACTCTAAACCTTCCATGCAGACAAATCTGTTCCTGGCTTGAGCTAGAAAATAGAAGGAAGCAGTAAGAATCCAGCCTGAAAGGATTCTTGTAAATTGATTGTTCCTCAACCCTTTGGCATGTATGACAATAGAAAATCCATGGTGAAAAAAAACACAGTTTTGACTGAAGGTCGATGTGAAGGTGGCTGCTGAGTGGCGTGGTTGTTAGCTACTGCACAGGAGCAGTTTTGCATTGTCACACTTCCTGGTTTGCCACATAATCTCTCTGGGCAGGATCCAGAGCTCATGGAAAACAACAGAAAGATTTCACTGGTAGGAGGTAGATCGCTGATCTGTGGGACATGATCCATTGTCCAAAATTCCTCTTAATTTCAGTGAATATCGCCTCCTGTTTCCCCTCCTTTACATCCTTATACATGACCTAGCACAAAATGGCATGCATCAAATGGGAAAAAGTTCCCATGTTGGAGCAAAATGCATATTGGATTTTAGCAGATTTAGTCCTTGTACTCAGGTAAACAGTTCAACCAGAAAATACTGTAATTTGAACGCAGAGGATAATAACCCTTAGATTTTCCTTCCTTGTTAAATTGGCTTTCTTTCAAACCTCTCGTATGCATTAAGTCAACAGATACTATATTCCCAACTACGGTATAAGCAATGCCTAGGGTTGCAGGGAATTAAAATTATATGGGCTAATTAAATATAGAGAGCTACCAGGGGCTAATTTCTAAGGGCAGTGATAAAAAGATTCTTCTAAGGTTCATATTTTCTTTAGGTTTCTGCCAGAAAAAATCATAGAATCATAGAATCATAGAATGGTTTGGGTTGGAAGGGACCTTCAAGATCATCCAGATCCAACCCCCCTGCCCTGGGCAGGGACACCTCCCACTAGACCAGGCTGCTCAAAGCCCCATCCAGCCTGGCCTTGAACACTTCCAGGGATGGGGCATCCACAGCTTCTCTGGGAAACCTGTTCCAGTGTCTCACCACTCTCACAGTAAAGAATTTCTTCCTAATAGCTAATCTAAATCTACCCTCTTTCAGTTTAAAACCGTTATCCCTCATCCTATCACTACACTCCCCATCTTTCCTGTAGGCCATGTTTAAGTTCTGGAAGGCCACTATAAGGTCTCCCTGGAGCCTTCTCTTCTCCAAGCTGAACAACCCCAAATCTCTCAGCCGGTCTTCATAGCATAGGTGCTCCAGTCCTGTGATCATCTTCATGGCCCCTCTCTGCACCCATTCCAACAGGTCCATGTTCTTCTTACGTTGGGGGCTCCAGAGCTGGATGCAGTAGCCCAGGTAGGGTCTCATGAGAGTGGAGTAGAAGGGCAGAATCACCTCCTTTGACCTGCTGGCCACGGTTCCTTTGATGCAGCCCAGGGTGCAGTTGGCTTTCTGGGCTGCGAGAGCACATTGCCGTCTCATGTTGAGCTTCTCATCAACAAACAGGTGTCTGCCTCCTAGCAAATGGTGCAAGAATACATCATGATTTAGCATGCTTGTGCCATGTCCCCCTGTCATTCTCACTTACCCCTTTATGCCCAATCATATTTACAAAAGGAATTTCCGTTTTTTTCCTTAATGCAAGTTTTGATTACTTTGTGCTGTTCAAACCACTGCAGTTGGTTCATGAGAAGGGAACCTACTAGAAGAATCAGAAACACGAAGCAAATAATCCTGTCACACAATAGGAGGCACAATAGGTGAGATGAAGGACCCTCTGAGTATCTCATTCTCGCAGTAGTGGCCATTGACGGAGTCTAGACTAGACATCAAACTCTTACATGCCTAGAATGTAATGAGATGACTAAGACTGAAGTTAGGTAAAATTTAATCCTTTAAAAGGTTTTCCTTCTTAGATACTGCACATATGTGTTTCTAAACATTGAAAACAATTTGTGTGAGTACCAAGGTTTGGGTAACATATTTAAATGTCTTACCAGTAAGCTACTCTTTTGTGTGAGGATTCCTTTCTATCCTGGTAGAATTGCACTTTTAAGGTCATAACATCACACAAAAGCCAAATTGTTCTCTTCCCCTGTTGTGGGTGGAAGATGAGCTGTGTATCTGAAGGACTTGAGGGCAGAGCATCGCCTGCCTGGTTCTGCAGACCTCCCTGCTCTGCAGGACACAGCAGGAGAGATGACAGCAGCTGGAGGGAGAAGAGAGGCAGTATTCAAGCTGGCACGCTGGGGACACTGCTTGGTGACACTGCTTTGGGAGTGGGAACTGCTCGGTTCAATGGTATGCCTATTTACTGTGCATCTAAGACTCACAGATGAAATTCATGCTGAATGTCAGGCACCTTTAGGTACCTGTGTAACTAACTGACACATACTGTGTACAATTAAGAATTTTTCTGCATTGCTTTTTCTTAGATCACTTAGATTTGGGCTTGGTATTTTGCTCAGGTGGCACTTAAAGCTCTTTCAGAGTTTATGCCCCATGTGACTGAAACAAGTTGCCCTTCCTCAACAGTGCTTGCATGAGAAGGTGACATAGCATGAAGATTCTCATCACTTTTCTTAGAAGGAAACCCCTCACTTCACACTGTCTTTTGGACAGTTGATTTACAAAAACACACAGGAAAAGCAAACACCTTTAGAAACAGTGGTTATTCTGACATTAGTGTTTCCAGTTTGCAGTTGCACAGAGTTCAGAGATGTCACGTCACTTGAGTTCCTTAGAGATGTTTTGACTATTTGATTCACCTCTTCCTGGTGCAGGTCTGTACCATGTTATATAAGGAAAGTTAAAAAAATCAGTATTGATATTTAAATAATTTATTCTCTGGTCTAGCAGGTTCTGGTTCTGCTTTGTTTATAGCCTCATTCAAGTAGTACTAAGTGCATCCAAACCAGTTAGAAACTGACACTGGAAATTCCCTATACATGGGGGAAATTGTCTGCAGACATAAGGAAGCTGCAAGTATTTTCCCTCCTTCATCAGATCCTGAAGAGTTACTGTAGACTACTTTTAGGTATTGTTTAAACAGAACAACACAAAATGTCTTCTTTGCCTTTTCCCTTAACAAGAATTCATTGCGGTCTGAAAGTAACGGTGCATTTCAATCTAAAATCGAGGTGACAAAGATATGGACCACTGCTTAAAGTTTACCCATATCATAGAGAAAAGGTTACTCTATGGTTACCAGACAGACAAAAATAATCAGCTTTTGGCCACATGCCAAATCCTGCTCCTGTTCTGTAGCGACCATGAAACTGACTGTTCTAAAATAGCATTGCCCAATGGTCTAGTTACTCTGAGCAATGAAGGTTGACCCAGTAAGGATTTTGACTGACTATGTGGCTTCAGGAAATAGTTTTTTAACCTGGCTTGTCGGATTATTTTTTCCCTAAAAATGCTCAGCACCCATATATGTTATTATTCTACCTGTAGAAGCAAAATGCTCAGTCAGATTTATTTCATATACTTTGGAAGATAATAATAGCAATGCTCTAACTAGCAGAGCAAAAGGGTCCTTGCTTTTGAATGACATCCAGCGTTATCTTATTGTTCAGTTGAGTCTGAAAAAAAAGTCTAGCTGTGACTTCAGTCACTTTATGGATCTTTTGATTGGTGTCATCATATTATGTCTCCACAATGACAAAGTAAACAGAGACATTGTTAGAGCTTCATCAACTCTGTTCTGACCAGCACTTCTGAAAGTCAAAACATAAATTCAAATATTATGTGTTAAAGGGAACATGTGCCTTCACAATGCAGTACCAGGAAGTGATGCTCAGGTTGATTCCCAAGAAAATAGTTCAAGTCGAACCAAATACACTGGGGAATGAGAGAGGCCCAAGCAGAGAGCTACACTGGCTGTACCAGCACCGTGATAGCATGACAGCATCAAATTGCTGTCATGCTAGAACCGGTACATGCTATATAGTGCTCACCTGTACACCGTGGTTATTCCTTTTTTCTCATTTCAATTTATTAATGCGCAAGTATATTTTGAACATGTATTAGTTAATATTTCTTTAAGATTTTGGAAGATGTGAGGTTATGTGAGTATGACTATGGCAATCACAGTAACAGTGCAAAAGTATAATACTGTATTCAATTTGCTGAGTAGATTTTATGTTTGTTAAATTAATTTTTCATTGGAGTGATGTATTTTACGTGTGATCAAAAAGAGGACACTTTTCTGCTGTGTTACCATTCCACATCTCTAAAGCAATGGAGCCAGTGTTAGTTCAGCAGCCAGTGTGTAAAGATGTCAAAGAGCAAGCCCTCACATTCATATGAAACTGAGAGGAGAGAGAGCACTGTTATGTCTTCACATCAAGCCTTCCACATTGAGACTTTTCATCTTTGTCACTTTCTGAGAATTTAACCTTCCAGGGTTATGAAACCCAAAGAAAGTTTGCATTTCTTTAATCTTCTTTCTGAGACAGTGAAAGCATCTGTTTGCTCTCTGTGAAGGACTGTGGTCCATGCTATAAACCTGCTGCAGATATTTCTGTATGAAAGTGGCAGGTTCAGAGGTTGTTTGTGTCAGGAACAAGACAGTCAAAACAAGAGGTAATATGTCTAGCAACTAAAACAAAACCTAAGAATATAGGCAATTTAGGTAAAAAATTCAAATGCAAATTCAGAAGCAAATATATGCTTTGTCATATCTATTTTGCATTGGCAGAGACCAAGGAAAGGTGAGTAAGGAACGCAGCATGCAGGAAACAGCTGTTAACACAGGCTGGAGAACAGAGGAAACCTCACGCCCAGATCGTGCGTGCGCGGCTCCAACCCACATCTCGGGCTAGCACGATGAAAGACACAATGCCATTTCTGAATGTGAGTCATTGCTCAATATGAGCCTTGCAGGGAGTTGGTGGACACTGCAAGTACAGGAAGGAACCAGCAGGACCCAATCTGCCCCTAAGGAGGCATGTGTTGCTGTCAGAAGCCAGTCTGGTAGAGATTAAGAGAAAATCTTATCTCTAACCTGTGTTAATAAGGCCCAACTAATATGCTACTATAGTAGCAAAATCATGGAGCAGATCCTCTCCTCCTGGAATCTCTGCTAAGGCACATGGAAAATAAGGAGGTGATTGGTGACAGCCAACATGGCTTCACCGAAGGCAACTCATGCCTGACAAATTTGGTGGCCTTCTACGATGTTGCCACAGGATTGGTAGATAAGGGCAGAACAACCAACATCATCTACCTGGACTTATGCAAAGTGTTTGACACTGTCCCACACAACATCCTGGTCTCTAAATTGGAGAAGCATGGATTTGATGGATGGACCACTCGGTGGATAAGGAACTGGCTAGATGGCTGCACTTAAAGGGTTACAGTCAATGGCTCAATGTCCACATGGAAACCGGTGATGAGTGGTGCTCCTCACGGATCAGTCCTGGGACCAGTGCTTTTTAACATCTTTGTTGGTGACAGGGACAGTGAGGTTGAGTGCACCCTCATCAAGTTTGCCCATGACACCAAGCTGTGTGGCATGGTTGGCACGCTGGAGGGAAGGGATGCCATCCAGAGGGACCTTGATGGGCTCAAGAGGTGGGCCCATGCAAACCTCATGAAGTTCAACCAGTCCAAGTGCAAGGTCCTGCACCTGGGTCATGGCAATCCCAGGCACAAATACGGGTTGGGCGGAGAATGGCTTGGGAGCAGCCCTGAGGAAAAGGACTTGGGGGTGCTGGTGGATGAGAAGCTCAACGTGAGCCGGCAATGTGCACTTGCAGCCCAGAAAGCCAACTGCACCCTGGGCTGCATCAAATGAAGTATGGCCAGCAGGTCGAGGGAGGTGATTCTACCCCTCTACTCTGCTCTGGTGAGACCCCACCTGGAGTACTGCGTCCAGCTCTGGAGTCCTCAGCACTAGAAGGACATGGACCTGTTGGAACAGGTCCAGAGGAGAGGCCGTGAAGATGATCACAGGGCTGGAGCACCTATGCTATGAGAGAGTTCAGGTTGTTCATCCTGGAGAAGAGAAGGCTCCAGGGAGACCTCACAGCAGCCTTCCAGTACCTAAAGAGGGCCTACAGGAAATATGGGGAGGGACTCTTTATCAGGAAGTGTAGCAATAGGATGAGGGGTACTGGTTTCGAACTGAAAGAGGGTAGATTTGGACTAGCTATTAGGAAGAAATTCTTTACTGTGAGGGTGGTGAGACACTGGAACAGGTTGCCCAGAGACGTGGTGGAGGCCCCATCCCTGGAGACATTCAAGGCCAGGCTTGATGAGGCTCTGAGCAACCTGATCTAGTTGAAGATGTCCCTGCTTACTGCAGGGGGGTTGGACTAGACGATCTTTAAAGGTCCCTTCCAACCCAACACATTCTATGATTCTATTCTATGATTCTATTTCAAACAGCTTCAGAAACAGTGTGGAGTGAACTTTCCCAAGGAAATAACTCATATGTTAAAATAACGCAGTTTCATGTTGAATGGAACGTTTTGTGAGCTCAGCCTGAATTCATTACATAATTTCATCCCTTCCCAAAAGTTTGGTTATTTTATAACTTTTAGATAAAATAGCTTTATGCTTTGTTACAAAATGATTTTTCAAAGCTACGTGTAATAAAGTTTTAAAAAAAGCAAATGAAACATTTCAGGCCAGACAAAATATTTTGTTTGACTAAAACACCAGGACACTTACAACATTTTTTGCTTGACTTGAGCATTGAAGCAAATCAGTTTATTCATAACCAGATGAATAAGACCAAATATAGTTCCTATTACTGAGAGACTCAGGTGAGCTACAGTGCTCCAAACATGTAATGCTTATCACCTTATGCGTTAATCTTCCCACTAAGGCAACTTCCCTCATAGTAAATATTTGTAGGATTTGATTCTTGGATATTTGAACATTTTTTTGGGATAAATCTGTAACTTCAAATATGTTCAGTATGTTTTGAGAAGGAAGGTACCTCATTTTTCAAAAGGGATCCGCTTGTGAAAACAGTCCTGGGACTTTGGATATTTTGACTGGGAAACTGAGGTTTGTATAACCAGTTCCTTGTCTTTGAAATGAGATAACATAAATGTCAAAACTTTAAGAGACTATGTCAACACATGGCTTGAATGCTTAACCCGTCATCTTACAGGTCATCCCTGTGCATTGACTTAAACCAACCCAGGAAGGACAGTATATACAAGACTAATACCACACAAAAGGGCAACTTTAAGTTGTATCTGGACAGTTGGCCCTAACTTGCAGTCTCTGTGGTTCAGCGTATCATATGTACCAGCCCACATTCTGTTGTATAGCAATTTCTGTTAAAATGTTTGCATTTACCATTTGTACTAGATGAACTTATTGTGACCGAATGTGTTTCATGGTAAATTAAGTGTTTCTGTTTGACTGCCCTCCTACTCAGTATTCTGTAGTTTTTGGATCGTCTCCAGAAGAATGTAATCTGCAGAAATTAGGACACATCAGTTTAGTGGGTTGTAATTGAAATGTGGTGGAAGAAAAATAATCCTTTCTTCTTCTACCCTCCCTAAAAACACAGCAAGGAGGAAACAAAAAAGAAATTATATGGCAATATAATATAATTAAAATCTAGTCCAGAAAATTCAATTGATGTGCAGCTGTGTTATATGAAACAGTGAAACAAGCACTTCCTCCAATTAGGACCTAATCATGCAAGGACCCAGTTCGCTCCTGAGAAATCCCAGGACTTCTTAAGTTAACCAGCATTTAGCAAGGATGCCAGCCTTCTATGATCAAAAGAAGAGATTTCTGTGTTGAATTTCCCATTGTGAATCTTAGTCACGTTCTCAAATCAAATTTTCCAGCCCAGTTCCTCAACTCTAGATTTGACAAGAGGTACACAAATATGCTCAGACTAAAGATTTCTAAATGACCTTGTTATGGAAATGATCTGTGTACAGACCTACAGTGTACTTAGATTTGACCATTAGATTGCTAATGAATGCGTTCATTCTTCACAGGCTTATTGAAGATGCAATTACAAACCGTGTTTGCTTCTGAACTATTTGACTAATCTCAGTTTGTCAAGTGTGATTTGTCACACCACTCATACTGCATGAGTTGTACTTCCTGTCATGGCAGTGAAACTTTTGAACAGGGATCAAATTATGTTGAGTTTTGTGTTAAAAGATGCGCAGAAGTAATTATGTGCACCGTCTGCTAAGAACTTCCCTGAACTCAAAGATAATGATGAGACATACTCTTTGGTGTTCTCTGCTTCACAGAACATTTAATAAAAAATCACATTTTATTAGTTTTATTCTTCAGATGTGCATGCTTGTTTTTCCAAGATTGAGACACCTTTCAGCTGCTACTACTGAAGCCACACTTTGAGAGACGAAAGAGGACAAGCTGTGCACAATTGTATAGCCAAGAGATTACTTCATGTGCCAGGTGAGAGGAGACCTGGAAGAGCCAACCAGAGAAATGATTAACTGGGAGGTCCTTTGGACCTAGAACATGGGAGAGGCACCCAGCTGCTGGACATAGTCAACACTGAGATGCTTATGGTCGTATTCAGAAGCCAACCTTTAATTGGGATGTGAGTTTCACTTAGATATCTACACTTGAGGTTTACATTTTAAAATAACTATTGAATCTCTTTTTGTAGTCAATGGGAAGAGAGAGGCACCTCCTACCTGCCTGCTCAGCTCAGAGTAAGAAAAAGTCTCTCTGCATCCATTCCCATAGACACCATTAGTTTCCTACAGCCTTTCTGTGCCTCCAGAAACTGTCAGACAACAAAATACCAGGATGAAGGGTAGAGGAAAAGTCCCACAACATTCTATGCAGACAGTATCAGTAGCTGTCCCCAAAAACTCCAGGGAACATATCAGCTCTGAACCAGCATAGGACTTAACAGGCCTGCACTCCTACTACTTATCAGGTCCTGGTCTGCATGCATGTGATGGTGACAGGCAGAGCTCGTCAGTTGCCTATGTTCCTCCAAAATAGCCTCACCCAACCTTCAACAAATTGCAAAGATTGCTTCAGTCCTTTTTCTTTTAGGAAACCCCTTGCATCTCACCAATAGCAACTTGAAGATGTTTGAAGTTTGCAGCTTACTCATCTGATGTTTTTGATCCTGTGCCCCTTCACTAGAAGCTACTGCCAGATGTCACTTCACCAACTGTCTTCCACCTCACATCAAACTCTTCCTTTTTTCAGCTCACCATCCATCCCTTCTCCCTCTCTCTTCCTAGGAGTTTTTTAGCAATTGTCACACTAGCCAGAGGCTCCTTAAAGAAATATACATTCTCCTTGTGTTTCCCATCCTCTTTATCGTGCCTCTTCTGATAGCCTAATTATTAACATTGCTCAAGGGCAGTGGAGCAAATGAGAAGGTAGAAGGGATGGTGATTTGGCGTGCCTTCAGGTGCAATGCTCTGTTGTGCTTAGAACATTTCTCCATGGAAATGAAAAATAACAGTAGTAGTCACACTATTAAATTTACCTAGCACTTGAATTTTTAAATTTTTAATTATTTTCTAATAACGGAGTAAAACACACATGAAATTCTTAAATGATGCATTATATTTAAAAAATTATTTTCTCTAACATGGCATTTTGAAAACTTTCACATTGCTTGATATTTTCTATGCTACAAGATTATAAAACGTGTGATATAATCCTTGTATTCAGAAAAAAAAAACACCTTAATCTGTTGTGTGCTGTTTAAGTTTCTCAATATAACAGGCTGAAGGTCACTCTTAACAGACAACTGTTTATGATCCAAACAATAGACAGATTATATCTGCTTATTTAAAGTCTCAGATAAGAAGAAACAAAGCCACATCCTTTTTCTTTTGTCTGTTTTGAAAACATGAATTTGAAAACTTTCAGTGGCTGCTGAAAGTCATAGAGTGAACTGTGTAAAGATCAGAGAACGTAGGTTAGTTTGCCCTCATTCTTAAAAACCTTCATCAGGTAGAAATGCACATTACTTAGGATTGAAGAGGCACCCTGTAGCCTTCTCCTGGCTGTAAGATTCTGTGTTCAGGGGAAAGTCCAAAGCAGGAGAAGGAAATCACTTCTCCCATAAAGCATGCTCAGGTAGAGATTACCTTTGCTTCCTCACTGCTGATAAAAATGAATCAGAAGGTCCTGTTTCTGCTGGAATTACAAAATTTGTCCTTCTCTCTGTTTCCCAGAGTGAATATGGTACAATATTTACTGTAGCCATTTCTGAAGAATACAACACTTGTCTCCCAAACTACTAACAAGATCAAATGTTAGGTTAGTTTCACCTGAGGACTTGGATTGATCATTCCTAGGTGGTAGAAAATGAATGAAATCATGAACCTATTTGTCCAAACACTAAAGGTAGTTTCCAGGGTAAGACCTATTGTCTACATGCTTTCCCTTGTACTTTCCAAGCATCTGCCACTGGCTGTCATGGGGACCTGGAATCTCACCTAGAACATTATCATATGTTTCTTAAAGTCAGTGGCAGCTTCTGCTGGGGCCAGGATTTTGGCCCCAGATGGATTTGATTCCTTATGAGATCTATTAAGAAAGGAGAAAAACATTTCTTGATTACATGTTTGCTGTTGACTTTGCACAGCAGCTAGGCAGGGTGAGAGTATCTGTCATGCTAATGTTAAATAAAGTGTGTTATATTTGCAGCATGAGGTGCTGTGTAGAGGATCTATGGCAGTGAGGATCCTGAGAAGCAACTGCGTCTATTGAATTTGACATTTATGTCCACTGAACATTATTTTCTTTCCTGTAGTGAGTTTTATTCTTCTAGTCACTTCCACCTGTTTTATTTCAACTCCAGTGGGGCTGCTTGAAATTTACAGCACCATAAACAAAGGAAGAATCAAGACAGCTTTTTAAAAGAAGATCCATGTTCTTCACATTCCTTCATGATTACTTAGCTTTTCACACTAGAGCATTTTCAGGGAAAGGCAAGACTGATCTGAGGAAATATTTTTCCCTGTGTATGAGTGTTTCCAGAACTGGAGTCTAAGAAAGAACACTGCTTTACTTACTTTAGCAGGGCCTGTTGCAAAAGGACAAGGTGTAATGGTTTTAAACTAAAAGAAGGTAGATTTAGACTAGATGTAAGGAAGAAATTTTCTACAATGAGGGCGGTGAAACACCGGCACAGGTTGCCCAGAGAGGTGGTAGATGCCCCATCCCTGGAAACATTCAAGGTCAGGTTGGACAGGGCTCTGAGCAACCTGATCTAGTTGAAGATGTCCCTGCTTATTGTAGGGGGGTTGGACTAGTTGACCTTTAAAGGTCCCTTCCAACCCAAACTTTTCCATGATTCTGTGATTCTATGAGTGCAGGTATAAAGAGATATGTATCAGGAGGGATTTGCTGGGTTTGGCACCCTTTTAGCACCAAAACCTCATGTTTGCTTTCAGAATGAAATCCTTGGGTTCACAAACATTAGCTTTGTATTAGTGTTCCCTCCACCCCTTAACTCATCTTTGTATTTCTGTATTAAACCTGATGATGTTGTTGGCAGCTAGGCCTCTTGGGTAACATAAAACCTGCTTTGATGCACTGAGTACAGAACTGTAAAACGTAGCTCATATCATTCACTGTCATTCATTCATGCACATCCTCAAGGGAAAGTGGTGGCCCAGGAATGCTGTGTTTTTCATATGTGGGTACTTCAGATATGCTTGGTTTTCAAATGGGGAAGTCAGAGTAGCCAAACTCATGAGCAGCAACAAAGTGCAAATTAACACCTTTGAAGGACAATGCAGTTAATGAAGAGGAGAAATAGCAGTTTCAGAAGTGCGTAACAGGGAAGTAGGACGTGGCTATGGTCAGGAAGAAATACGAAGCGGTGACTGGGGAGTTTTTGTTTTGATACAGGATGTCTCTGAACAAAATGTGATCGAGGCTTGTTTTAACCAGGCTCAAGCACCAAAGTAGAGTTCCTCCTCAGCCCCATTTTTTTCTCCTGTTTTCACACTACACACTAGAAGAATTCATTTTTCATTCCCATCATAGTGTATGCCTACTTCAGGTGCACATCCAAACACATGAGCCAGTTGCCTTCCTGACTGTCAAAAGTCCCCATGAGCTAGAAAGGTGTATATATAAAAACAGGCTTTCCTTTATGCTGTGTACTAACTACGCTCTTGAATCAGCAGAGTAATCCACCATCCACCACTGAGTTACCTGCAGTTTGTGCTTAGGAAGTACTGAATGTAAAATTCAGTAAGTTTACAGAGCAAGGACAAAATTATGCTCTCCCCTTAAATACCTTTGAATTACCTTTCTTTCCAAAGCTTGCCACTGTAGCAGCTTTTCTTGCACTGTGTGGCAGAAATATCTGTGGGGTAATATCACTCAAGACTCTTAAAACTGAAGAAATGAAGTACTATACAGTATATATACTCATAGTCTGTAGAAAATAAGAAATTCTTAGAAGACAAAGAAGTCTAGAAGTTTAGATGAGAAAGCGAAAAAGTGAGAAAAAATTTGAAGTTTTGGCTGAAGAAATGGCACTGATAACAGTGATATACAAAACATGTTAGTGATAGCTAAAATACACATTATTGTAATTAAAAAATGTATCTTACAGGTATTTCTATAAACCCAAGTTTGTTGGAGTTACGGACGATTCATATACAATGTGCTGCAAAGTAATTATTAACTGCATTGTTTTAATATAACCAAGGCCTAATTCCACAGATGTTCCTCGTATGTTAAACTGGACTTCTATTTCCCTTTACTGTCATCCTTACTGATGTTAGCTGAGATGAATCTGCTGAATTTTAATGGAACAGGTTCTTTGCTTTCTGCTCTGGAGCAATTTTGTATGTCTGTGTAATGGGAGAGCAGCTGCTAATTTCACAGCTAAAGTCCAAACACCACTAGATGGCAGCAGCGATTTGCATGGTTACAAGGAAGAGGAGACATGATTATTTTCTTCAAGTACATCCCAGAGATTAAACTAGAGCAAAGACAATTGAATGTATAGAATAGAAAATTATGAGGAAAAAAATAGAAGAGAAATAACAAGTAAATTTCTAATCATCAGAGGAAAGAAGATCTTTAACAGCTCCCCAGTGAGAAGAGTTCTGAAGTGGCTTCAAAACAGGACTTGGTAAATTTACAAAGGGGACTATGCAATGGGTTTGCCTGACAGCTCTTAACTCAGTGAACCAGAATGTCTTCCACAGCCTGGCTCTGTAATTTTAGTTGATAAATATTTTACAAATGCTTTGCATTAATTTTGCACAATTTAAACCCAGGGGTTTACGTAGGTATGAGGCCAGTTTCAGGAAGTAAGCGACCAGCTCTGACATTAAAACAGGATACTATAAAGGAAGTAGTATCAGTAGTGAGGGTTGGCAAAGGGGAAGTGAAACAGAAGGTTCCTATAGTTCATCTTTAAGCTACAAAATATTAATAAAAATCAAAATATGAAGTACACTAAAGGAGGGATTAATCTATAAGATAGTCCTCTAAAGGTCCAGCAGAGAAGTAGGCCTCTTCAGAGGTTAACCCAAACTAGGTGTCTAAGAATTCAGCAATTTTTATTGCTTTGCCCTAGGAATCTGCAGCTGCTCCCAGCAAGTAACTTCTGATTTGAGCTGTGTAGCCAAAGACCCAGAAGTCTGGCAAGGACCAGAGCCTATGTGAAAGGGCAGTGTGTCCACACAAGAGCATTCTCATCATGATTAATACCCAGGCTTGGGACAGAGCATTTCAACAGAAAGCTGCTCTCCCTAACAGAGACACCAAGTGAAGGTTTTGAAGGACATCTATGAAGAGGGTTTTTTTACCAAAAATTTTTTCTCCATGTTTTCCATGCATGGGAGGGCTTCATACTTTAAGCTCGTCCTTGCTGAGTATGCTCAGGTTACACTAGAAATTCTTTGATTTCAGCATTTATGCTCAGATTTTATGATAATGTACAACAGCGGTAGAAAAATGGGAGATGACAGCAGTGAAAAGTATGCCTGTCCCAAACTCCTCTATTCATTGGTATATGGCAACATGAACTTGGTGACTGAACATGCCCTGCCTTTCTAGATATGAGTATGCCTTACTGCAAAACCTGCCCACGGCATCTCTAGAGAGAGAGCAAACAATTAAGGAAGGGCTAATACCAAGTATCAGTGCCCACATGTGCAGAGCCTTTCTGCGATACCCAAGTTGAGCTAGATCACACAGTGCTTTCTTAATTTTCTCTGAGTTATACAACTTTGTATTATGCAAGAGTAACAGAAGAACCATTATTGTAAACCACAAGGTTATGAGAAACTTCAAAACAAGGAAAATATATACCTAACGGATTTATTGTGCAGTATTTTGGTTACATAAGCATGGTACAACACACTTCAAATTACTATGAATTATATGTGGGAGCACAGCTTTGAGGTCCTGGCTTCCAAAAGCCTGAAGTCTCAAGGTGAAACCTCTGACCCCTTGAGGCCAGTTTAAAAATCACTGATTTCAATAAGCCCTGTATTTCCCTTCAGATCTCTTCACCCCCTCTCTCCAGCTGCCACTCTATCACAACCCATAAAGAAAAAATGCAAAGAACTATCTCATTATAAACTATCTGTGCATCAGCCTTCAGCAAGAAAAAAATGTTACTGAAGTAGACTGTCACAGTTCCTTTTTTACCTTTACAGAAATGAGGACAAGTTGAAAAGCAGTCACAATATGTCTCTTCAAAGAGAAAATTAAGAACAACACAAGGATTTGTTTCAATAAGCGAAAAGATATTATTTTGCTGAAAATACGTAGTGGTAGTAGATGGAACACTTTTCCAAACTAAAACTGAGAAACATTAATTTCATAGCCAATTTAGCTAATACTTCAAAAGATTTTCACTGACGACATGAAATAAGCTTGTTGTTAATTTCATAAATCATGGGATATTAAAAAAAATGTCCTTCTCTGTGTGTAGTGACGAAACAAAATAATGGGGAAAGATGTACTCCCATTGTGCAGGTCTGACTCTGAACTCCATCTTTTGCAATCTTTTCTTGGATTCAAAACTGTTGGCATGAAAATATTGGAAAATAATGGGATCTGGACGGTTTAGATGTACTATGTTTTGCTAAAATCCCCCAAATTACACTGAAAATCCCAACAAGATAAATTACATAACAAAGAGTAGATAGCTTCTAATATCCTATTTAATTTTTAAATAAAAATTTGCCATTTTTGATGAAACATCAGTGCACAGTGTCTTACTAGATTTATTAAAATCCCGTTAGCTCACAAGTTTCTTGGCATATTTACACATATATGCAAAAATATTTAAATACAAGAATTATAGATATGAACTAACTGTTAACTTATAAGTCCAGAAATAAAGGTGGTTTCTACTGTGATAGCAGTGTCACTTGGAAACTGTATTTTTATAATTTACAATTCTAACACATTTTTTTAATATTTATTTAGTTAGCTAGTTATTTTGGTGTTTTAAAATGTTTTTATTCAATAACTGGAATATGTACAAAAATCAAAGCAATTGATTGCTTAGTGCATATGATCCCGGGAGTAGTTTAATTTCCTCCACAGAGTAATAATTTCTCTCCTTTCTCTATCCACACAGGCAAAATCTGATTCAAAGCTCTGTTTTCCTTGTATGAGGGGATTCCGTTCCAATGGACAGATGGTGATATGGCTTCTCCAAATTTGCATCTAGGCGGTGTATTAAAGAAACAATCAGATTCTTAATCTAAGATTTTGGTGACATGGAGAATCGTCTATTAAAATGGCACCTGCATTTCTTGTGTTGGGAAAAGCAATCTGCCTTTATCCTAGTCAGTCTTTTATGTCACTGTTGCAATGAGTTACTGTGTTTTCTCATCGCATTGCCTTTCAACAAGCCTGTGAAATTCTTGACAACTGTTTCCTTCTGTGTTTATCCTGATTTTCAGGATTGCTCAATAATGTCTGCTAAATTTAATAACAGCAATAAATAGCTGTTCCCTTCTATGAGCATGTTTGACAAATCTAGCTTGCGCTTTTTTGCTCTAAGAGCTAAAGATGAAAAAAATTTGCTTTTCACTGATGGCAGTGGAAAATAGAGGGATGTGTATACAGGACTGTCATTTGGATGTGTAAAACTGGAGGCTATTTGTAGTAGTCCCACACAGGGACAAATCTGCCAGTTTTAGATCATAGGTTTTTTCGCACTTGGCTTTGTACTGAAGTAGACAGAAAGGAAGATGCATCCACAAGCGGGACAGAAGACTAAAAGTCATTCAATGAACAGCAGATACCCGAAATGAAATATATTTGTCTTCTGCATGGGTTCCACAGTTCAGAGGAGAGGCGTAACAGATTTATGGACCACTTATACCTTGGTCCCAGGCTCTTCTGGGGGTTAAAATGGCATTTTCTGTCATGTAAATAGATGGAACAGAGGCAGAGAAGCTCTTGCTTAAATTGCTTTGGGTGCAAGTGGTTTACCCATTTGCAGTTTCTCTGTGAGCCTGATCCATTGGCCAGTCTTTTGGCAGCTGTCTAAAGAGTCCTGCCTGGAACAGTTTCTGGCGGAGAAAATTTGTGATTGGCATACAAAGGCACAAAGGAGGGAATATGGAAGGTACATATGTTTAAATGCCTATTTTCTTTGGCTTAATGCAAACAACTGTGACAACAGGATGACAACAGAAAGCAACAGACCATGCATATCCATCCTTTAGACTATGCTTTCTCACGTTTTAGTGAGAGATATGCAAATCCTCTATCATTGTTTTCAACTAAATAACTGTGTAGGTAGTGCATCAGGCCTCATTCATAAGACCATGCAGTAAGTTCTTTCAAACTCAAATGGAGAAGTGGTGATTAGCTTCTGCTCTGTCATCACCTTTTCCTTGATGAAAACAGACTGTGGTGATGAAAGGTCGGACTGAAGAGGCTGTAGGCCGCACACCAATAATGAGACACTGGATGGGTGTGAACACTTGCTGATCTGCTCATCTGTCTTGCATAGGACCGCATAAACCACAGGAGTGCTTCTTTCTCCAGAGAGCTGCTGTCTGTGGAATAATTTTGCTGGTTCCACCGGCAAAGGGTCTGGTTAGTCAGAGCTTCTGCAATGGTTTCCCATTATGTCACCGTGTTCCCTGGAAATGCAGGTCTTTAGGAAGTGGTTGGAAAGAGTTTCTCATTGAATTTCTTTAGAACTGATTTGAGGTAGGAGAAAGGTAACAATATTCTGGGTCCAGGAGTTTCTGAGGTGAGACTGAAGCTCTTCAAAATGCCATCATTGATCTACTTATTGGAATAGTTTTATATTGCTGGGCTGAGTTGTAGCATTCCTTGTGATGTGTGCTTACACGAAAGGAAAAACTTAGAAAGGGAGTAACCTTGTTTCTGGTCCTCATGGTCCAGGTTTCACTTTCTTCTACTTCCATCTGATGATCTACTGAGGACTGTTACAGCAACTAATCTAGGAACTGATTTTCACAATATTAATCACATTTTCTTTCTCTCTGACATACAGGCTTTTGGACTGGAAAAGAAGTAAATAAATCCTTAAAAATGAAAAGAAGGAAAAAAGGACAAAGGAAGCGTTCATTAGGTAACTAGATCATTCTAAAGGCATACACATGTTACACAGTGATCATAAAATCTGCGAGACTTAATACAAGTCCATATTTCCACACTTGTTTTCTAACATCTTTTTACATTATAGACCTGTAACAGGCCTCATACAGCTTTAAAAATGCAGAATTAGCATATAATGCTAAATTACTAGTGGTAACTTTTAGCTCTGGGGATGCTAAGTTTGGGGAGCCAAATTCAAGCAGAATTTCACACCCAGATATTTGTTTGTTTTGTCACAGCGGGATTGTCATGGTTTAACCCCAGCTGGCAACTAAGTTCCGCGCAGCCGCTTGCTCCCTCCCCTCACAGTGGGACAGGGGAGAGAATCGTAAGGGTAAAGGTGAGAAAATTCATGGCTTGAGATAAAGAGTTTCACATATAGAGCAAAAGCAAGGCAAACAAGGAATTCATTCATCACTTCCCATCGGCAGGCAGGTGTTCAGCCATAGCTTCCAGGTGCTTCCCTGGAAAGACATGAGCCCTCATTTGTTTTGTGCCCTGTTTCCCTGTTCTGTGTGATGTCTTGGGTATCTGAGTCCTTGGCATTAAGTAGCCAGAGCTATGCATGTAGGCAACTGGATCTTGCCCCAGGTGTTTGACTTCTGAACAGCTAGTGCATGTTGCAGCTCTATAGTCTGCTTTGACAGCAGTGTATTTCAAATACAGCCAAGTTAACCTAAAACTGAATTGCTCGGGTGCAATTAAAAGCCTGAGTAGCTTGAAGCTTGTTGTAGGTAAGGATTTACCTTGTTCCTATGGCACATTGAGCTAGTTTTGGCTGGGATAGAGTTAATTTTCTTCATAATAGCTGGTATGGGGCTATGTTTTTGATTTATGATGAAAACAGTGTTAATAGCACTGGGATGTTTTAGCTATTGCTGAGCAGCGCTTACACAGTGTCAAAGCCTTTTCTGCTTCTCACGCCACCCCACCAGCGAGGAGTCTGGGGGTGCACAAGGAGCTGGGAGGGGAGACAGCCGATCCCAACTGACCAAAGGGATATTCCATAGAATATGATGCCATGCTTAGCTGGGGGAAGAAGAAGGAAGAGGCGGGGGGGGATATTTGGAGCGATGGCGTTTGTCTTCCCAAGTCACCATTATGTGTGGTGAAGCCCTGCTTTCCTGGAGATGGCTGGACACCTGCCTGCCAATGGGAAGTGACAAATGAATTCCTTGTTTTGCTTTGCTTGCGTGCACGGCTTTTGTTCTACCTATGAAACTATCTTTACCTCAAGCCATGAATTTTCTCACTTTTACCCTTCCGATTCTCTCCCCCATCCCACTGTGAGGGGAGGGAGCAAGCGGCTGTGTGGTGCTTAGTTGCCAGTTGGAGTTGAACCACAACATACATGCTAAGCTCTGTGCTGCTGCAAGTCTAGGCTGTTCCTGGGGTACTTTATCTAAACTTAGCCTGAATGTCAACAATATGTTTCAGGCAGAACAGACAAATTCACTCTCATACGTCTTGCTGTCATGAACAAAAATCTTGATCAAGAACTTCTGGAGTAGAACCTCATGCTTGCCACATCCTGTCTGCATTCATGAAATGCCCCTACTGCTGTCTGTAGTCTAAAATATCTGCTGGCAAACCCACATCTATGCAGTTGTTGTTGAGTCACTGAGAAGGGTTTCACAATCATCTCTAGACAGAGCTCCCAGAAGCAGCTCCTGCTGTTGGAGGGTATGAGATGTGAGTCCCAGTGAGCACCACCTGCTGTTGACTGATACCTCTGAACATCTGCAGAACATGTTCTGTGTTGAATGCATGTCAGTAGCTATTGTTGCCTGCCACAGGAAAAACTCTTTGCCTGGCTGTAACCACTCTCTTTTCAGTGTTCTCATGCTCTAGACAAGTTATTTATATTTTTTAAAAAAATAAATCTTCTTGATCTTAACGGTTTAGTAACAAAACTCCTTTTTCTGAAAAAAGGTGGTTTAGTTTATAGACTTTCAGTTTGGGACCTCCTTAGCTATTTCTTCATTGCAGTGGTGGCTATCACCCCACTAGTGTGCCTCAGAGACTCAGTTTACACCGTTAATCATCACTGAAATCTGTGTTCCCCAACTCTGTTTTTAGCAATACCTGAGTTGTTGACATGTAGTGTCCAAAGGTAGTACAGGCTTGGCTATCTAGGCTGCACTGACTGCAGCACAATGATACATTCCTTGTCAACCAACTCAAATTCATTGTCAAATCAATTCTAAAATACTGGTGTCAGTACTAATATCCCTACTTCTTATTAACATTCGTGGGTTCAATGTGGACCACTCACTTCTGCGTTAAGGTAGGTCTTATGCCAATATAAACAGAATATAGAATAGAATAGAATAGAATAGAATAGAATAGAATAGAATAGAATAGAATAGAATAGTTCAGTTGGAAAGGACCTACAATGATCATCTAGTCCAACTGCCTGAGAAATTCAGGGCTGACAAAAAGTTAAAGAATATTATTTAGGGCATTGTCCAAATGCCTCTTAAACACTGACAGGCTTGAGGCACTGACGACCTTCCTCTAGGAAGCCTGTTCCAGTATTTGACCACCCTCTTGGCAAAGAAATATTTCCTAATGTCATCTGAACCCCATCTGGTGCAGCTTTGAACAATTCCCCCGCGTCCTGTCACTGGATGCCAGGGAGAAGGCATCAGCACTTCCCTCTCCCCGTCCTCAGGAAGCTGTAGGGAGAAATGAGGTTGCCCCTCATTCTCCTTTTCTCCAAACTAGACAAACCCAGAGTTCTCAGCTGCTCCTCATAGGGCATTCCTTCTAGCCCTTTCACCAGTTTTGTTGTTTTCCTTGGTTCTCCTCTTGCAATTAACATACTTAAAAAAGCCTTTCTTGTTGCCTGACACAACACTAGCCAGTTTCAACTTCAGCTGAGTTTTGGCTTTTCATGTCTTCTCCCTGCATATATGTGAACCATGGCTCTGTAATCTTCCTGCAAAGCCTGATCTTGCTTACAAAGGTGGTACTATTTCTCCTCTTGAGCTCCTTGAGAACTTCCTTGGTCAGCCAAGCTGGGTTTCTGCACTGCTTGCTTGACTTCTGATGCGATGGAATTGCTGGCTCCTGTGCTTTTAAAAGGTAGTTCTTAAAAACTATACAGCATTTGGGGACCAGCCCTCAAAAGTAGATTCCCAGGGGACACTGCTAAATAGCTTCCTAAGTAGCTCAAGGTTTTCTGCCCTGAAGTCCAGGGTAGCAACTTTGCTGCCCTTTTTTCTCATTACACTGAAAATTTAAATTCAACCATTTTGTTATCACTATGGTCAAGACAGTCACCTACCATCACATCTCACAGAATCACAGAATGATAGGGGTTGAAGGGACCTCTGGAGATCATCTAGTCCAACCCCCTTGCCACAGCAGGGTCACCTAGAGCAGGCTGCACAGGAACGCATCCGGGTGGATTTTGAATGTCTCCAGAGACGGAGACTCCACCACCTGTCTGAGCAGCCTGTTCCAGTGCTCTGCCACCATCAAAGTAAGGAAGTTCCTCCTCATGTTTAGGTGGAACTTCCTATGTTCAAGTTTGTGCCCATTACCTCGTCCTGTTGATGGGCACCACTGAAAAGAGCCTGGCCCCATCCTTCTGACACCCATCCTTTAAGTATTTATAAGCGTTGATAAGATCCCCCCTCA
>VWZL01004521.1:225943-249808 GCA_013396915.1 Stercorarius parasiticus
ATATTGAAGAGGACTGGACCCAGTACTGACCCCTGGGGAACACCACTCATCACTGACCTCCAACTAGACTCCGTGCCCCTAATCACGACCCTCTGAGCTCTGTCTTTCAACCAGTTTTCTATCCACCCCACTGTCCATCCATCTAACTTAGACTTCCTAAGCTTCCCTATGAGCATGCTATGGGAGACCTTGTCGAATGCCTTGTTGAAGTCAAGGTAAACCACATCCACTGCCCTCCCCGCATCCAGTCATGCCATCATAGAAGGCTATGAGATTAGTCAGACATGATTTCCCCTTGGTGAATCCATGTTGAGTACTTCTGATAGCTTTCTTTTCCTCCACATGCCACAAGTTCTTCTCTATTCACAAATAACAAGTCTAGGAGGGCATGTTTCCTAGTTGGCTCACTGAGTTCTTGTCACACGAAATTATCTGCAACAAACTTCAGTGATTTCCCAGTCTTTTTTGTCACAACTGCATGATGTTCCTATAAAGTCTAGTATTTGAGATTCAAAGCTTCCCTGTTGGAGCCATAATTAGATGAGATTTTCAAGTAATTTTTCAAAACTCAAAGAGTTAATTTTTTACTTGCACAATAGATATATATACAGCTTTTTCCTAATTGAAGCCTCATAGTTTTTGTGTGCTGTGGCCTTTTCAGCAGAAAACTGAGGACAGAGAATATTAAGAATTTCTTAACAGTTTAAAAGTTGCATGGACAAAAATGCTAAACTAAATGCAGAATTATATCTTGGGATTTGAAATCATCTGATGATTTCATGGCTCGGATGTGGAGCTGATACATTCCAGAGTCTTTGTTAAAGCAGCTGGACGGGAAATCTCATTCAGCTTCATCACAGAAATAAATCAATAAAAATGCTATTTTTGGAAACAGGCATTGTGCTTATATTAACTTCCTTACTTCCACAGAGGACGGACTGGCAGGGTCAGGCCTGTTTGCTGTGTAGTTAAGTATGCACCATTCACTTCCAGTGCTGCATCTACTTTGCCACTGATTCCTCTGAACTCTTTATGAATATCTTTTGGATAGTCTTTTCCCATCTTTCTTTTCTTTTCATTGTAGCTTTGGAAGAAGAAACAATTATTATGAATGGACCAGCGTTAATGCTATTTTTTTGTATGAAATGAAATACATTGAAAAATGTATTTATTTGGAATGGCAAGACTTCTTCACTGCAATCAGTTAATGAGATTTAAATAGTGCTTGTGATGGTGGTGTATGAGGAGCAGTAAGATAATAAACAACCCCTTCCTGCCTCTTCTGCTGTGTCTCCCTCAGGAAAGCGTGCAACCCTTACACTTGCTCACTCCCAGTAGCCCTGCTATGGCTGCCTAACTAACCTTTACTCCTCACCTGTGCGATTGGTTTCAGACAATTTCACTTGGATTGTGCAGTTTAGATAATATAGTCTGCAAGGATTCTCATACCTTAAAAAAAAGGGGCTACATAGGCCAGAAAAAGAAAGGTTTGAAGATTTTGGTTAAATGTGCTAAGTTGAATATCTATAGGGAGCCATAGGAAACTGCTTGATCTAAGAAGAAAGCTATAGAAACTGCAAGTAAGAAACATCATTAGGTTTAGAGCAATGGAAATTTTCTAGGACTGGTATAGAAGGCTCATGAAAACCAACTGATGGTTGGTTTTCTCCGAGATTAGTATCCCACTGTCAAGGCAATAAAATGGAAAATCAGATTAAAAGCTTTGATGCTACATTTAATGGTAGTCTTCATGGAAAGATGGATGCATTCGATAGCAGCTTTGCTAAGTACTAACTACAGTAGCACAGACGTTTGGTTTAATTCCATCCTTAGTTATGTTATTACTCATGCCTATGCCAGAAAATACACATACTCTGTATTCATGAAATCAAATGAATTTAATACCTCCTCTGAAGATTTTACAGCTTTTCCGAATGTGATTTCTTTAGAATGAATCAATGTGTTTGCTTAGTGGTTTTAACAGCTGTAATAATATTGCATTCACTCTGCATCCTTATTTCATTTTCCTAGTAAGTGGGAGCTGATTTTAAGATCGGTGGGTCAGAATTTTCTAGAAAACTTTTATTGGAAAAGTCATGGATTTTTTTTTCACTTGTTTTTTGGAGTAGCTGCCTCTTTCTTCAATTACCATTACCATTTCCTTTTTCATTAAGAAAAGCAAAGAAACCAAGTTAGAATTATTTAGACAGGTCAGAAAAAAAAGGAATATGTTAGATAAGAGAGATGATAAATAACCAAAATGGTTTAGGAGAGCAAAGATGTGAAAATATTTCATTGTTTTTACACCAATTCTCTTTTACCAATTTTAAGATATATTTATTCTTTATTTCCTTAACTATTGTAAGTATTTCAAATTGAACTTCTACTACATGGTGCTAGAAAATGTTAAGGAAGATTGATTCTATTTTAAATGCAGGTTTCATTAGACTGGCTTCTGGGCTGTGCATATTTCTCCCCAGCATCTTCCTGGAGAAAGAACAAGCAGTGGTGAGGGTGGAAAAGGTGCTTGTGGTAAGAAAGGGTCTACTACACGTATCTAACACATCTGTTGCTGGTTAAGGGCTCGGGACTTAGACAGATATCCCTGTGACCTCTCTTACTCTCTTCCTCTGGAACAGTTTAGCTGAACAGTTTATTTCAGGACTATTTTGTGCCTTGTGCTATTTGGAAGAATATGGGATAAGCATTTTATGGATCTTCTAAACATTGATACCTCTGAAACTGACGGAGCCAAGATGTATTGAATCTTGTCTGTGCTTTGTGTTTAACCATGACATGAGACTGTATCTCACTCTACTTATGAAATTGGAAGCCCTGGGAAGGCTGGAGAGATGGCAGAGCAACCTCTGTTTGGCTTTAGCTCTATTTAATGGAGATACCCTCCAAACTGTTATTCAGATATTGGAGTAAATTACAGGTCCGGATAGAGTATAAAGGGAGTCTTGCTTGAAATACTCATATACAGCCATCTATAAAGCATTATCCAATGCTTTTAGTTTCTCTGCATTTCCTTAGTGAAAAATAAAATCTTTCTTTTCCAATAGAAGTACAATCCAAAAGGGTGAGACAGTAATGAATGCGTGTGTAATATTCATCTCCCACAAAGAAGAGCATCTCCTTTTCATCCTTTAGGTAATTTACTTCCACTAGTGCAGACCAGGCTGAACACTGGTCTTCCTGTATAGCTTTGGGATCTGACTGATGATGTCTGAAGTCCTAGAAGACCTTGGATCTGATTGAAGACATTTCACTTTTCTATGCAAATTAATAGAAAATAGTTCAAATCCTAAAACATCTTATTTAACGAGCTGTGAAATTCTTTATCACTTGATGTCTTTAGGTAAAGATGGGACCTGTTTCTTTAAAAAAGTCCACAAATATAAGGCCTCTTACATGGAAGATAAGAGATACTGGAGAAGTTTCTGATCTCCGTGTTGTGAAAGGTAAAAAGAAATGATGGAATTGATCCTGCTAGATGTAAACATGCTCATAAATGGCTCCTTCCTTCTTAAACCTTTTGGTACACTAACCTTCACTTAGTTTTCAGCAGTGTTAGCTTACCTTCAGGAAGTGTTCTCCTCTGCAGGAATAACTTTCCTGTATAGAGCTAGAACTTCTGTGCAAGACAAAAGTCCTAGATCATATATAGTTCTTCCTGTGACTCTTTAGGAAACTAGTACACTGCTATAAATGGGCAAAGTGTGGGCAATATGGCTAAAAAGTAATTTAGGAGAAGGCAGAATTTGGTTTAATTTCCTGTTGCGATTGCTAAAGATAAGCTTAGGTGTTATATCTTTCTCCATCTCCAGATGACTGATCCACAAAAAAAGACATTGAATTGACAGTTAGCTTTAGAGATTCCCACTCTCAGTGCTGGATCTGTATTCCAGTGATCAAACTAACGATCTAAGTTATGGACAGTTGCATTCATCTATCATGAGACAAGTAGGCTTAAGAACTTTTTCTTTCTTAAACAATTATACTCTCACCCCTTCTCCCCAGCCCGTTCACCCTGAAATAAATGACCTTTGAAAAAATAAACCAAACGCCTCTGAGAAATGTCATAAGCAGCATCAACATTTAACATGAGCTGAGGAAATGAAGGAATGGTCAATGAGCCTTGCAGTGTTGTGGATGACTTTGCTTTGATGAATGGCCCAGGGTACAAGCGACTTGCTTGCCAGGTTGAACTTCATGTTCCCTTCAAATTAAGAGATTCAAAAAACTCGTCAGAGATGTCCTACTGGGCTAGCAAGAAGGAGAACACTAATGTAGATGACACATGAGTCTTTGTCACACTGTCAGAAGTAGTTTTTGATGTCAAGCATGGATTCATCTCTCCTGCCTTTAGCTGTCTGCTTTAGAAAGTAACAGCTCATTCCCCAGAAGTGCTTGTTACTCTGCACTGGCACTAAGGATTAACATTTAAGTAATTACTTGTATAATAGATATCTATAGTTAAGTGAAAGGGATGTCACCTTCTGAAGTCCTACTCATCCTAGCACCAACTGCTGATCTAGCCCAAGACTCTTCATGATAGGTAGCTTGGGGCAGCACAAAGTTCTGGTCAAGAAAGTGTCCTCCTCCATGCTTGAATCTGAACATGTGATGCAAGTGGAACACATGTAAAATAATGATTTTGAAGGGCTTTCATCTGGCAGGTGGGAAACAGATTTACCCTGTAGGGGATCTATCTAGAGGAGGCCATAGAAAATCTGCGCTGAATTTACTGCAACCAGGACTGTTGCCTTGGTCACAGTAAACCCATAGCTACCTTGATGAAGGCTGTGTGAGTTGGGAGGAAGAACAGAAGAAAGTCAAAGGGCTACAGATTCGCGGAGGGCAGCTTGGCCCTGTGCACACACACAGAGCACATCTGCAGTATGTTGGCTGGATCCTCCTCAAACTGATATAAATATATGCACACATATATAGATGCATATGCTTGTGTGTGTGTGTGTCTAAAAAGATTCTGTGCAATTTTACTAGGCCAGCTGTCCAAGGTAATCTTGTGTCTGTCATCCTACCACTAGACCAATGTATTTTACATCTGTTTTGAATGAGCAGTAGCAGTCTCCAAAGGATATCCTGCTTCATAATTTCTTCCCTTTTTTACTGTGGTGTTGTGGCTTTCTCTAAGCCACTGTTGTGTTGCCTCTTGTGAAATGGTGGCAGCAGCTGCAACTCTGATTCAAATTCTTGTCAAAGCCATCTAAATCCTCTTGTCAGACTGCCAGGCATAAAATTAAATGGGAACTAACTAAATGGGCATAAAATTAAAAGGAAGGAGACTAGGTGAGGAGAGCAGAAAGCATTTTGCCTTGTGGGCCTCACTGGAAGCTGCTGCACTGGCATCGTGAGCCCTGGTGTTTGACAGAGTTTGGGAGAGACCAATGGAAGCTCAGTCTATGGCTGGTACTGGTAAATGATGTCGTATTGAAAACATTCCCAGGCACTAGATCTCAATGCCCTGTACTACTAAGTTGCTGGAGTGGCTCTTGGGCGGTTTCATTTTGGACCAACCCTCTGAACGGTTCCCAGGCACTATTTAGGACATGCCATAGGTCAGGGATGATTCCCAGTAACCAGCTTGGATGTAGCCAGCCTATTTTGGAGATTAAAAGAGTTTAATAGTGTGGGCATGAGCTGTTTTATGCCTGTTGGCCTCCAAGTCAGAGAATGGTCCCAAGCGTATTCTATTTCCCGCTACAGATGCAGCCTTAGGTTTTAGGCTCCAGCTGAAATGCCGTCTTACATGCTTCAGTCTAGTAGCCTCATCATATCAGTCCTATGATTTGTCTTTGATCTGATCATATTGTTTATATCTACAGCTGGAGATCAGTCCCCAGCACTGATTCATGCTTTACTCGAGCTACAGTCATGTTACCTCTGGTCTGTCAGGCATTTTTGTAGGTGGTATCTCCCCTACGAGCCTCAGATTGAGAGACTGAATGGTAATAAAAAACTTAATTTATAAGAGTTCTTCCTGCCACAGATCTAGGACATGACTCACAGCCCACAAAGGATATGGCAACCAATTTATGAAATCTGGGGCATTTTTCATTTCCTGATGAAAAATGAAAATTACATTTTATTTCAGGAAGTTTTCTTTGTTTTCCAAATTATTTTGCTGACAATCGTTATTTTTGTCAGTGTGCTATTAAGGCACAAGTCCAGTGAAGTCCTGCATGACTTCCTGCCAGCTCATGGTAGGCTGTGGTGAAGTGTGGCTGGGCTATACTGGATTTCAGTGGACTGTTGCTCCAAAATGGTACAAACGTGCTGACTGCTTTAAGTCTGGGATGCCCAAGGGAAACAGTGTTTGTCATAGCTTTAAGCAGATTGCTGATTGCCTGTTTTCTGAAAGAACTTTAAATTTTTTGCAGAAGAGATTCTCGGTCCCCTTGGCCCCTGATTTCAGAGTAGCTGAAGTGGCAGGCCAGCGAAAAGGGAGAAGTTGTCCCAGCTCAGCAGAGGAGTTAGGGTTTGGCAATTCTGCTGCAAACTTGAGCTGAAATGGATCCAAGCAATCATTGACCGCCCTTATCTAAGTGATAATTCGATTGATGCTCACGCAGAAAGAGCATGCACCCATCTTCACCCTCCCCTGCTCAGGAGGTAGCAAATCCAAGTCAAACTGTGGCCTTGTGTTCAAAGGACTCCTTGTGTCGGGGAATGATCACCTGTCCCACAGACCAGATAACATTATCTCTCTGAGTCTTTTTTTAGTCAAGATATTACAATCCTTTAAAGGCAGAGTCTTCACCCAGATATAATGGAATTTATGACTTTAGTGCAGTCATAATTTAACCTTTCCAGAGGAAAAACAGTGTTCATCTCCTTTATCATAGCTAGACAATGAAGTCTTAAGAAAACATACAGGTTTTGTCCCTTTCAAAAGCTTATTGCCAACAAAGAAACTGAGGTTTCAGCTATTCTAAAATAAAACTATACAAAACATTGAGAAACTGTACAAAATAAAGAAACTGTGCAAAACATCTAGAAATATTTCTTGAGTCAGGACTAGCACAATAAATGACAGAGAGTGTAAACCTTATCCATCTCTGAAGAGGAAGATTACTTTTCCTAGCACTGTAACAGGATTAAAAGAGGTAGAAATGGGCTGCAATTCTTTTCATTTCATGTTAAGCAGATTGCTCTTTAAGAGGTATACAGAATGTACCATACAATTCTTGGATCCCTTTCACATTGCCCTTTGGCAAACAAAATCCAAATGGAGACTGGTATTTGTAAGTAGGATATATCAAAGCAAGTGTATCAGTGGGATGGCCGAGTCCCAGAGCATGTCCAAATTAATGGGCAGCAACTGTGAATAAACTGAATTCTAAATAATGAAAAAACCCCATAGGTATTTCTGTCATGGGTAGATGACTGTATTTCTTACCACCTGAGGGTTAGAGGTCAGGATTCTGAGTTTACACTCTTTTTTTGGAAAAGGTAAAGTTTTCCCACATCTCAGACCAAATTTGGTGAACATTTGCAGAAACTCAGAGGAGACAGTGGTAATTTGTGCAAGTGGTGATGTTTGTATCCTTGGGAATACTTTCACTTGGGTCAGTGATCCATGGCTGGAGTTGGACCTATCTGGTAAACTGAAGGAGTGGAGAAATAATGTGGGATTTGTCTCCTAAATTCTTCAGATGAGGCAATCTATATGGATGCATTTCAAATTGGGCAGATGAAAGCTGAGCTCTGGTGCAGATTAGAAAAAGGAGAGACCAGAGCTTTGGAGATCCTGAGGCTTGGCAGAAAGGCTTGTCAAATGCCTCGGACATGTTTAAAGTTGGTTGTTGGTTTGACTATAGATGAAGTGTCACAGTAATGGAAAACATTATTACTAAGATGAATAGAAGTCTTAAGTTTGCCTTGTAAAGAAGGATTTTTTAGAACTGGTTGGTCAAACAGCAGGCATTGAACAGGACCTGCCATGGCAGTAGATTTCAGTGGCACTATCGAGCAAACCCACCCCAAAAAGCACTGAGACGAATGAGAGGATGTGCTCTCAAAAAAGCCATTATGAAGCAGTGGAATATCTGGAAAAAAAGGCTTTTGCAATTTTTACAGGTTTTTGAGGTTGGGCCTATGACTTCTAACTAAGAGTCAGGTTTGTTTTCCTTACCAGCTCCCAAAAGAAAGGTTAATAAAACCTGGGTGTGCTATCAGAGCACCCTGAAGGGGAAAGGTAAGACCCAGGTGCATGAGACCCAGGGTGCCTATCAAATGGGAACAAAATCTGATGATATAAACAAGAAAGCAGGGTCAGGCATGTCATACTTATCCACAGGAGTGTGGCCAGCCATCGAGGTGCAAAGAGCAAACAAACACTGACTATTGCTGTATTAATAAAATAAACAGTTCTGGAGCCATTCTCCTTTTATCTAAAATCATCTTTCAAAACAGGGCGGATACATGCAGATTGCTGCTTGAGGAAGGTCTCTGAACTGTACTGACTCCTGAGACATGTCCAAATGCTAGTTTGTCCAGGGCAAAGCTGTGCCAGGGACGGAGTTAATAATTTAACAGTATAGATTATTGCTTCTCTGACGCTGCTTATTTTACTCTGGTGAAGTACGTCCCACAGTATGTCCCACAGACACTTCAGGATTTTTCACCTCAACAATACGAGCTAATAAATGTACCAGCACTGATCTTGCATAGCTCTTCAGGACGGACTTATCATGAAACCAGCAATTGCTCATATTAGGGTCTAGCAGCCTCCTGCCACAACAAGGACACTGTTATCCTGTGACTCCTTAGCAAAGGCATAACAATAAGCAACATAATGAGTTTCTATATATGTGTTGATCCTCAGTGGCCAGCAGTAAAAACTGCGGACTGTGCTATTTTGTTAAATTATTGTCACAGATAATCATGGATCAGATTGCGTTCTCCCACCTCCTGCTACAAGGATAGATCAGAAATAACTCTTTCAGGATTTGCTGAGTTAGTCCAGTTTTGAAAGAGTAAGATTAGATACATGTTTTAAAGTGTTTGCTTGGGATTGAGGTTTATCAATCTGTTCATGTAGCATTCACTTTACAAACTGATCTCAAATGTATCTCCTAATGTAGGATTTCACATTTCACACTTCCACATTTTTAAACTGTTCTGACATCCCATAACATTTGTTATGCTATTTCTCTCCAGGTAGCTCAGGAATAGACTGATTTCTGATTGTAAATTTCAAGGGTTGTTTCATAAGAAGTCCTTGAATCTGCAAAATTTATAAGCTATTTCCATGTACCATTTGTTTCCATGGTCCACTTCTCTGTGCTGTCAAAGTGATTGTCCCCTCCCAGTCCTTCAATGGGGCAAAAGCGTGTGCCAAGGTCCCACATGGGCCATCAAAGCGATAAGAGTCATGATGATCTAGCAAATAATAGCAGAGGAAAGAGAAGGAAACCCCCATCATAGGGTTTCAGAAACTATGTCCTTAATGAACACTGAGGTGCTTCTTTCTTGAGAAGGAAAGGTAACCTAGCATCAACCTGTGAAGCAGATAATGAAAGAAAGTGTCTTTTCACAGCTGTGACCATGAACAGTGACTGAAAGACTCTGGTCAAAAGGAATCATGTAGACACTTTTGGGAAGGAAACTGAGAATCAGATTTAGAAAAGAGGTCACTTCCCCAGTAGCACCAACACAATGATTCATGCCCACTTAGAGCATTCAGCTGAAGGGATAAGGCTGTTCAGTGCCACGAAATAATGCTACAGCATGCTTCCGATGCAATTTAATGTCCCTTTCTCATCCTAAGTAATTAACTTATGATTTCAGTACTTTATGCATTCTGTCCCATGGCTTTCCCTCCATAGTTAGGGCGGGATACGTCTGACATTAACTTTGATTTTAGTATTATTCACTGTGATCACAATTCATTTGCATCGTTCCACTTTACACAAGGTACTAGAAGAGAATAACGTTCTCTGAAGCACTTTTTTCTTCTTTTTTTTCTTCCTATAAACTTTGATAGAGCAACCAGATTAAACTGGTGTAATCGCAGAATACAGAGCTTTTCCTGTATGCTGTTGAAAGTGGGAAGCCTTTTTGTCCTGTACTTCTACACAGAACATTGCCTTTTCACCATCCCTTCCCTTTCTAGATCTTGTCCTGGAAGTTGTGACCACAATGACAGAGGAGCAGGTCTCACAGTCCAAGGCTGGTCCTCCTGTTGGGTACCAGGATGTGGTCCAGGGCTGTCTCCCTGGCTCTGATCTTTGCACAAGGTCCCCTAACCTGCTATGGAGACTATTCATCAACTCCGTGATGTGATATAGAGGATGTACCAAGTCTCCTTTTCTTTAGAGTGTTCAGTTTGCCAAATTGCTTGGATGTAAGCGTAGCATGATATTTCATCACCAAGCCCCATAGTTAGTGTAATCTAGCTGTGAGAATGGGACTGAAGGGCAAGGCCACCGAGACAGCTGAGCTTTAAATATAGGCAAATCTATAATGACTGAAGAAACTAGACCTTGTCATTTATTTATTTCTTTATATGGTTTTAATTTGCATTGTGTAAGCTCTTTGTCCCAGTTTTCTATTGTTATTTACTGTTAGCATTGTGGTAATGCTTAAAAGTTCCTGTAATGAATCAGGGTTCATTTTGAAAGATGCTTTAAGTGTAAGAGTGTAAACAGTTTAAGTGTAACAGTGTAAAAACCAAAGGAAGAAGGTGGCTTCAGGAGCTTTCCTGTATTCTTGTGTCACAACAGTGTGATTCTTCCCAGAAAACCAGTAATTCAATACTGCCAAAAGCTAAAGATCAAGAAAGTTACCTTTTTTCTGGCCATTCCTCTTACCCTGTGCAGTACTTTCCTCTAATTCATCTGTTAACCACATTCATGCGCTGTGGGTACTAGTGGGGCCCTTTCATAATCTGACATCTAGCGGCAACGTTGTGTAATAGCAACGAGATAAAAAATGAAGGAAGAGATGGTCAGAAACGTCATACTATGGGAAAATTTTGGCCCTTAACACATCATGAGATCATTTCATTTTTTGATAGCCTGCACAGAAGATTCACCTAAGTTAAATCTGAGTCAACTAATTCAGTTGCCTAGTGCAAGCATTTAGTGCCACTAACTACAGGGTATCCAAAATATTTCCATGTACCCGGCAGACATGATGCAGGGCCTAAAGTCCCGAGAAGACCCACAGCTTCCAAGAACTGCAGCTGGTGTCCATGCAGGATACCCTAAGAAACCTCAAATAGCACTAGATGCCTACATGTAGGCAAATTAGTGGTTAATAATTCAAACAAAAATTATACTTCTGGGATTATGCAATCATAGGCTTCCTTTGAAAATTATTGAAAAAGTCAGGTTATTCCAGATGATGATTCATCTGATCATCCTAGATGAAGATGCTTTTCACAGGATGCCTGTCATAAGATGAGTTGAATCATTCTTGGGGGTACCTTGCTTCAGTCTTTAGATCAGACTTAGACATCTAAAGAAAGAAATCTACAGAACTCATCATCAAGGATGTGCTTTTGTTGTGGTCCAGCTGTTCTCAACTATGTCACATGCTTTTTCCATGTAACGTCTTTGCTATATCCTTGTCTTTTTCTTAAGTAATTCTACAGATACACATCCCTTCCTTTCTATCTCTTCAGAGCTGTGTATCTGAAATAAAAAAAGATGAGCATTAATCATCTACAAAATAGTAATCACTCTACAGACTAAAGTTATTGTTCAAACTTCTTTGCCAAAATATCTATTTGCCTTAGAGAAAGCTCATGCAAATAAACTAAGCTTGTCAAAACCTGAATGTTTGATATCATAGAAAACTTCAAAATTACAATTTCCTTTTATTCTGAGTTGAACCTCAATTCAGCATAAGACCTAATTTCAGTATGAATAAACTGTATTCTCTTTATGCTAATAACTGCCTAATTTTCATTGCCAGACTTTTCTATTTACCGTATGCTAAGTTACTTTATTTTTTTTAATCAGCTCTGGGGGTGAGAGTCGAGGGCACTGCAAGGGGAAGGAAGATGGTGGAGCTCATTCTTGTTTCACGCTCAGATCATTTTGAATGTAACGGTGTGAGCACACATTTCTTTAACCGAATGCTTGAGGAATGATCGTGTTTTGTGTGAACTTTGTTATGCCAGTACGTTTCCATGGTCATAATGAGCACAGATGTCTTCATTAGGACTCTCACTGAGCAAAAGATACCAAAAGTAGTGTTACTTAAACATGTGTTTGAATTTTGGCATGAGCTCTAAGGCTTTCCTGAATCAGCACCTTCTCCTCTAATTAAAGCCTGTCCTCTAGCTCATGGTATACATAGGCTGCACTGTGATTCTGGTAATGAGGAAAGAGTTCATCACTCTTAGAAGTGAAAAAGACATCTTTAATAATAGCCATTCTCCTTCCATATTCTATGCTTGTTAAAGTACATGTACAGGTGACATTTCTGTGTGTCTCTGTAAACAAACACTCATCAACTTGCAGAATTTTGCTGCACAGAGACCAAAGAGACCAAACCTGTAGCAGTTTGGTCTCCTCCTGAGATCAGTGTAACCTTTTCTTGCTTCCTTAAACAATGTGTATTTCTTTTGCACTAAGAACACAGTTTGTTCACAATAATCCCATTTGCAGTAGTATTAAGTGATAAATACCCTGTTCAGCTGCTTGGAAAAATACAATAACCTAAGCTAAATTACATCATGATTTAAAGAAAAGAGTTCATATATTTATTGTACAAATCACTTCCTCTATAATCTTGGGTGAAAATCAAAATAAGTGCTTAAAAAAGTAATGATGACACTCTGAAACATAGCTAGAGGTAAATACACACTAGAGGTAAATATACATACATATTTGTATTATATACATACCTACATACATGTTTGAAAAATGTTTTGCAGTGCTTTTTGTAAACTCTGTATTTTTCATCTTTATTACCAAATTCTTTTGTTTAATAATGACATTTACCGTATATCTGTAAGCTTTTTTTTTTCTTGAAAATGGCTTCACTTTCACATATTTATTTTTTAGTGTAACCTTCTCAAAGGTAAACCAGCTTTTACCAGTTTCCATAATAGTTGCTGACAACGTAGGGGCCTCAATCCTTCAGGACATAGTTTCTAGTACTCTATCAGTCTTTTTCTATATGTTTTCTCCTTGATGATTTTGAATCACCAGCAAACACACGGCTCAGCTTACTTAATTTAAATTACACTGTTCGTAGATTTAACAAAGCGTTTTTCACTTTCAAACCTAAGCGCTTCTCCTTGCATATATTTCTCTCTTTAAAATACCTTTATGTAAAGGATTATTTGGAAAACTGTGAGCTGCCTAACCGCACAATCAGAATGAAACATTCGAGGAGCCGAGCTGGCGGGAGATAACCCGGAGCAGATGCCGGGGCAGCTGTCACCGCTAGGTGGCAGCTGTGTCCCGTAGGTTCCAGCTGTGCCCGCTGGGTTCCAGCTGTGCCCGTGGGTGGCAGCTGTGACCCGTGGGTACCAGCTGTGACCCGTGGACGCCAGCTGTGACTCGTGGGTTCCAGCTATGCTTGTGGGTGGCAGGTGCGTCCCTCTGGCCCAATCCTGTCCCCTCGTAGGCTGTGTCTGGAATGTAGGCTTCAGAACTCCATCCTGGTGCAAGAATCAGCATTGAGTTTGTCAGCCTGTGCTAATCTCCTGTATCCTCAGCATCTGCTCCAAAAGTAACCACCACCCTCATCAGTCCAAGGCCAAAGAGACACCCCACAGTCACTTAATATATCACAGAATCGTTTTGGTTGGAAGAGACCTTCAAGGTCAGCAAGTCTAACTGTTAACCTAGCACTGCCAGGTCCACCACTGTCAAAAGTCTGAGTTACCCATCCCGTACCTAGTCTTTAAGAGCTCATGTTGGCATTTTTGTCTGATGGTTTAACATCTTGTGTTTCTCAGTCATGTGGAGGCTGTATTGCCCTCAGTCGTACAAGCAGCATTTGTTCATAAAATGGACAAAAGGCGTTTCCATGCTGCTGGTGAGATACTGTACTCCTTTAGTCCCCACAGGCCAGCAGAGCCCCACAGAGGCTGCACAGACCCACATGCACCCATGGGCAAGGCACGTTTATGGGAGCACACAAACACACGCATCTCTGTCTATTCACTTATTGAAAGGTAGTAAGACACAGTGCTTATAGATCATAAAAACCCATGAAGCACATGATGCATGAGGAAAAACCACAGCAGAACTACCCACCCCCACCCCACCCCCAGAAGCTGATGTAATTAATGAATGTGGGCAGACCGTTTAAAACCCTGATTCACATCCAGAATGACAGAAACCACATCTCGAACCTTTAGGGCCTATCTACAAAGTATGCGTAGAGGGTATGCTCAGTAATGTCACTGAGATGGCTGTCATTAAGAGTGCTCCCCCTGCAAGGGTCTCTGCCTGTGTTTGTAGCCCTCAGAGAAGTGCTCTCCCCTGTTTTAGCCAGGCACATTGTGCATTCATCGGCATTTGTTTCTTGTGTCCTGTCTTGATGCCTGCAATGGCTGTACTGGGTTTCAGTGCTCTGCTTTGGGTATGCTTCTGGCTTGTCTGAAGGTTCAGTGTTCAAAAAGGTTCAAACTTCATAAGCAGTTCAAAGAGCATGTTGGCTATCAACGCTTAAATACTGGCCTTGCAGCTTCCTTTCTGTTAACAAGATTTGGGCAATTAGCAACAAGAAACATGAAGTTATCAGGAAGAGTGGTTATGTATGTCCAGGTAATGACAAGTTCTTTCTCCACATATAAGCTCCCATACTTGTCTTTTCTACTCCTCTAAGGTACGAAACCCTTAGAAAGATTCAGTATCAGTTTTCTCAAGGATTTTTGGGTATCTGTCTGTCACCCAAAAGCACAGGGTGCTCACCTGAAAGGGTAAGGGAAAGAGGTGGGTTTTAAACTCTGCTCTAGCAAGTAATTAATTTTGCACAGCTCCTGCCCCACTCTGGTGGCTAGAGCACTCCCATGCCAGTGCTGGGAGACCAGGGTCTTGCAGGCAGAGAAGCAAGCAGTACTTTTCAGGACAATCTACCAGGGATGCTGTAATTTGTGTGTCTCAGCAGCACATTACATTAGGATGCATAATTTCCTCATTTCCTAATCCAGTCTCATCATCACGGTCTTATGATCCTTTTGAAAAACAGCTGTTAAAAAACCATTAATTGGTTGAGAAACAAATGGCCACTTTTTCTTTGTGATATGAAACAACTGGAAAGACAAGTGTGGATTAGCTTTCTCCCTGTTTTTACATGTCTTTTCTGCCTTGCCTTGCCTGCCCTTCCAAAGTCCTCTGATCAACAGTAGGGGGAATATGACATTACAAACCCAAATGGAAATGCGCAGTGCAAAGCAAGAAGGATGTTTAGTAAAAAACACTGAGAAAATTATTTTAGCTTGACCACGTGGGATCCTGTTTTCTGTGTATCTGTTCGGGTGTCCATCTGGTCCCACGGTAACTGAAGGTACTGGCCAACTTCAGACAAGCTGAGCTGAGATGCTGTAGTTCTTTCAGGTTTTGTGGAAAATAGCAGCTGGCTAGAGGAGAAAAAAAACGTATTAATGGGAAGGCGGATAACTCATCCCTTGGCTGGGCTGTGGGGTCTGCACAGCTTTACTGAGTTGGTAACCTAAATGTAGTATGGGGACACGCATTACGAGGAGCTATAGGTGGCAGAGTGCTGGGGAGGTGGCATTGGGAGCTCTCTAGGGCTGTGGGAGGATATGATGAGGTGCAAGACATAATCCCATGTTAGCCAGGCTCCTGACAGAGTTGAAGGGAAAGAACCACCACTAAGTGCTCATCACTTACTGGATTTCTGCTGTGACACTCCTATACTGGTTCCTAGTCCTCCAAAGAAATGACCAGTGAAGAGGGAAAACTGAGTGACCAAGCTGTTACCACTAATCAAAAGTCAAGTCTTTTTGTGTTGGGAGTGGCTTTTCAGGCCTTCTTCGCAAATAAAGGCAAAGCAGCACTCATTGCTTTATTTATCTTTGCAGGTGACCCGTGAACACGCAACCCTCGCTGGTTTAACAGGACGCCAAAGCTGCCAGTCAGAAAACTTCATTAACAGCATTTCACTGTTAAAGATTAACTTTCCTTAAGACAAGGGATTTATATGAATTGTGAAATAATGTTTCACCTGGGAAAACAAGGAACACAAAGCACCTATGATGTTTGTTTATGTATCTGAAGACAGAGGAACTTGCCCATGTATTACAAAGAGCTGAATAATCTTGATGACTCAATGATTGAACTTTTCTTGCAACTAAAATTACAATTGTATTACACACTGAGCAGAGTGTGTATGAAAGAGTAATCTTGCCTCTGAGTATAAACACTTGGGTGTAACTTGGCAGCTTCTGCGATTGTGCTGTTAAACTGTGCTTTCTACACAGTCATTAATTGAATTGAATGCTGGTGAAGAGTTTAAGGAGGCTGGAAATACAGAAATAGGTAAGGAACTGTCTCCATCCCACCTGCCTCCAGCATGTTCTGCTCTTGTCTCGTGGGGTATCATGGTCACTCCATAGGCAGTGTCGGTCCAAGCAGGTGCCTTCAGACAACTTTATCACTGGCTTGTGGTGATATAAAAAGCTGCTGGTGTAATTAGCCAAAAAGTGATCAGAGAGTATAAAAGTAGGACGTACTTCTATTTTTGATCACATAAAAACTGAAAGATACCCAGCAAAAACATGATTAATTTAACCGAACTTTAGCTATCTGAAAGTTAGCTACTCTAAGCTAGTTGGCTAGCCTTCCTCCGCAAACAGATGTTTTCTCCAGGGCTGAAGGTACTGGTTTGCCCTGGCGCAGTCTTTGGATGAGATGAGATGAGATGAGATGAGATGAGATGAGATGAGATGAGATGAGATGAGATGAGATGATGAGATGAGTAACGTGGAAAACTTCTCCGTCTTCTTTCAGTACAGGGATCTTCCCTAACTCATGTAGAGTAGTATGTAGATAGACAGAAAGCTAAAGTTGTCAGATGAATCTCACCGAAAAGTCTACCATTTCACCTCACAAAGTTTAAATTTTCTTAGGGATCTAGAGCGTGATGGTGTTCAAAACAGTTAGCTTTGTAGATCTGCATATCTGAGCCTCTATTTTTGTGTTGCTTGTGGGAACCAAGCTAGTGGGGTTCTCATAGCGATAGTAATGTGTTTGCACCAAAGCAGGTAGGTAAGGTTCAGGAATCCTTGCATTGTTGTATCTGGTACTGTGAAAACACACAGCAAAAAGAAACTTTTTACTCAAACATGCAACAGGTGTGTAAAACAGCCAGATATATGAGAACTAGGGAGCAGGAGGACAAGCCAATACTAACGACACCATGTTCTCAGATACGCCCAGCCATGCATGCAGTATGGCTGGCCATTTGGCAGTGTGTTCTGGGCC
Source organism: Stercorarius parasiticus (assembly GCA_013396915.1). Taxonomy (NCBI): domain Eukaryota; kingdom Metazoa; phylum Chordata; class Aves; order Charadriiformes; family Stercorariidae; genus Stercorarius; species Stercorarius parasiticus. Next base: position 243,388 of record VWZL01004521.1, read on the forward strand.
TGGTTCCAGAATTAAATGTAAAGGAAATACTTGGAGAGGATACGGCTGTGACTTTATAGATTTTGCCTGATTTTGTGAGGAGTTTGCTCTGTGTGCGATGGCAGCATGTGATAAATCTGACATATGTGCACTTGAAGCACATGCTTTGTGGTAGTGGAGCAAAAGTTGTGCTCCACGATGTAGTAAATGAATCTATTTCTTGCATAGGACAGGGCTGATTTGTGAAGGATGTCATACCTAGATTCACAAAAAATGGCTGCTGATGAAATGCTAACTGTAACACTGGAAAGAAAGATCAGGGTGAGATAATGTGTTTAGACAAGAGGGTGATTTCAGTGGCAAAATAATGATATGATGTGAAAGGGACAAGGCTGCAAAAGTCAAAGAGTAGGAGGAGAAGACAGGAGAGAGGACAGAAAAACAAGTGATTCATGAAAAACCTGGCTCTTGAAGACATTTGAAGATAAAAGAAGCAAAATACAAATATCGTATGTTGGAAGGATATTAGCATGTTAGCGTGAAGTCTTTCACACCTCAGAAATATAGAACGAGTTCAACAGCTGAAGTAGAAAATAGTTGACATCAACCTGAAAACGTTTATTGCCAAAATATTTGAAAACCCATCTGGAGTATAAAATAATAACTTTTGTTGGATATTTTGCACTTAATCAGGGGAAAAAATGCAGTTTTATTCTAGCCTTTGGAGATACAAATAGAGCTGACATGCTGATTTTATTAAGATAGTAGACATATATGAAAACTAGTCCTGTTGCCTCTTCTGTATAGTAGTGTATATATGAACAACCTTTGAGAAATCTAGAATGATTTTTTTTTACATTTGCTGTGTGTAAGACAGTTTAATGATATTAACAGTTAAACCAGCTGTTACTCTTTATTTCGCGGAGAACTTTTTTAGCAGTAGGGTCGAATTCCCACTGTTTCGATCCATGGAAGAAGTAGAAGAATCCTGGAAGTAAAAAAGTAAAGCATTGTGTTATGGATACAAGAAATAGCTTCATTCTGACAAAGCAGGGAATACACAGGAGAGCATCTCTTCAGTTCTGTCTTCTGTAGGATATAGCAATAATGACATTCATCATAACTACAGAACTTACTTTCTTTACAAGTAAACCAATTTCACTTAAAAGCTCATTTCATTTACCTTTCTGTTGGAAAACGGCGTCAACCTTCTGGCTAATTCCTGGAAAGTCATTGACTGTCTGTCTAGGATAACCCTTCTCCATGGACTGGCTGTTTTCATCATACCTAAATCATATGAAGCGAGACATGTAATTTTACAGAGTTTAGACATCAATTCTGTGAAGAATTAAGTGTCTGCTGAAAGGTGTCCACCACCTGTAGTTTGACTGATTTCACTGGGGTTACAGAGAGTAAAGTTATCCACTCGCACAAATGTCTGCAAGATGCTGGCCATGAGGTGGCTACTTGTTTGCTGACAAAGGCAGGCACAGCTCCAAAGAAGCATCTGGAGTACGGCAAATTGAAGGAAGACACATTTTTGACAGCAGGGGTGGGATTTACCTCCTCTAACGATAGCAGTGTGACAGGCAGTGCATGGAAACTGGCCAGGCTTATTCCCGCTATAGCAACTGCACATGTTTATTGCATGAATCCTGCTATAGTGACTGCACGTATTTATTGTAAACTCCTCTTAGACTTTAATATAATATCGTACATAGTCCTCTACCAGTTGACAGATTTAGGTGGAGGAAAGGAAGCTGACTTATTTCTAATACAATCAAGTTGTTCTTAACGGAGCCAGGCTGATTTTTATAAGATGGGTCTGAACCTGGGAGCTGAAAGGAGGATGTAAAAGGTTCTAGAAGATTTGAAGAACCCTCTCAGGCAAAAAGCAAACAAACAAACCAACCTTTGTTTTACTTCTCCTTGGATACAAGAAATACTTTTCACAGGGACATGAGACTGAGAGACTGAGTTACTAGATAAGAAATCCGTGATGTGGTTTTCCTACGTGCCCTTGTCTTGTGACCAAGGCAGTAAAATAGCAATGCAAGATATTGTAATTATTCTTTCGAAAACTATCAAAAACAAAGGACAGGAAACGACATGCAGCTGAAAATCCAGCTGACACTGTATGCCTCACTGAGGAACCCCACAATTAGTCATGATAAAGTCTGTTTGACCCGTGCATGCTCCTGGTTGCCAGCAGAAGACTTCTGCAGCAGTTGTTCTTGCACACAAGAGGAATCTACCAGCTTCCCAAAGCTGACTTTTTGTTTCTATTTGTCTGGTGTTTGGCTATCAGGAATCACTCATGCCAGCTTGGGAACAAGATTTAAAAGAAGCACGTTGCAAATCCAATGCTAACCAGCCAAAGAAAGGAAAATGGAATATTACTTCTCTCCCTCTAAAAGAGATAAACTAGTCCACGACTTTTCAGAAATCAGAAATCCTGCACAAGCCATCCCGGACAGCCTTCTGCTGAAGTAGGTTAGCTTTCACATCTTTATTTTCTAGAGATACTTTTGTTTATTGTATTTGTAAAAATTCTCTACATGCTGGAATTTTTTCATCTTCCGGGTACAATGCATCAAAATGGGTCCATAACTTGAATGCCCACTTCAGGACACCCTTCAGTGCTAAAAAGTCAAAGCTATATTCTTCTCCCTGTGCAGGAGTCAATTGCATCCAGATTATATTGGAGTCAATCATAAAAGAACGCATTAGTCAATTTTTCTTACCTCCAGTACTTGTCACCTATGAAAAAGTCTGTCTTCCCTGTATTTTTATTACAAACAGCTGCATCAATTTTCTTGACACCTTTAGGGAAGCCGAGTGTGTTGATATTCTTTGGATAACCAAGCAACACCTGATATCCACTGATAACCCAGAATTTATTGCCTGTTAAAAAAAAAATTAAAAAATTGGTTTCGTCAGTGATTTTGAGACACTAAAAGAAAAAATACCCTCCCTTAATGTAGGTTGTAGGAAAACTAGATTAAACATTCTAAAGGTTTTTTATTCACTTGAAAAGTGAATTTTATGTACGTATAGCTACCCTTGCTTTCTACATCTTCCCACAAAATTAAAGGTAAGAAAAATGTAAAGAAAATATCATACTTCACCTTTGAAAAATAGGATCTGATCTTTCATGTTCTCATACACAGCTTGAATACCAGATGGTAGTGCTGGCCAGAAGGTAGAAATTAATTCAAGTTCAACGTCTGAGTTATCAGGATAGACTCGCCATAAGTGTCTGAATTAAATATGGAACAGCTTTTGTAGTAAATAGTAAACCACAGATATTTCTATATATACAAAAGAATGTCAACAACATTGTAACTTACAAGTTCTTTCTTGTCAGTGGAGTTACCTGGGTTGATGTGTCAGAAAGGAAAACACTCCCCTCAGTGGGAACTGAGGCTTTTTGAATTCTGGCTTCTTCTTGCAATTACCCTTCCCACTGGTACTCATTAATTAATGGCATCAGTTACAAGTAGCTGAAAAATTCTGGTTGTTCCTATACCATATAGTAAGAGAGTCATAGAGTCTCAGGTGGGCCTGACTGTAAGTTATTCTCTGTATACCTGGGTGACTTTGTGCTTGCGTAAGTGACTGGAGGAGAGATTGGTCCAACTATATGGTAGAAAATACTAATTTCTTAGGAAATGGTTGCAGCATTTATTCACGTCACTGCTTGGTGTGACCATCTATACATTTGGGAATAAAACTTTATTGAGACTAAAATGTTTTCTTGAAAAAAATGAAGCATGTTTTTTCAGGGGATCCTGAAAAATATTAACAGAACTCATATCTACTAATAGTTTTGTTTCCATGAACTGAAATTTATCCATTTATCTCATTATAAATCCCATAATCACGCAAACCACCAAAATATTCAGTCTTTGTAGAAATAATGAAAAAATAAAACTCACAGACAGAGATGTCCTATCAATATTTACCTGCCCTTTAGAAAAATGACTTCTCGTCGGAGTGTAGTTACAGCATCGAAAGACATCTGGGAGCTACAGGTTTCAGGTGAGGTAGGGGTGCCTGGCCTTTTATCTGGGGCATTTGGTCGAGATCCTAAGGGGCACATTTCAGAAAGGATACAACAAATTTGTAGAAACATTAAGGATTTCACATATAAATACGTTTTTGATATTATGAGAACACAATGATTTTTATGGCAAAACTTTGTGAAGGAGATTATTTCTCTCCTGTTTACTTCTTTTTTTAAGCCATTGATTTTACTCACCATAAATGGACTGAATGCCCCTTATATCATCTGGAGAGAGGGGAAATTCACTGAGGGTAACGTAGGCGTAATTGGGGAACATCAAGGCTGTCTGATCATTAGAATGGGAGAGGCCCAGGGCATGGCCAAACTCATGAGCGGCAACAAGGAACAAGTTGAACCCTTAAAAAATGGATAAAGAGGTCATTCTAATTCTGGGCTGCAAATGGCTGATACACTATGAACACCGCAGGGCTGTTGCTCAGTGATGGTTTTCATATAATATATTGAAATTCACTACAGTATGCATATAAACATATAGCAAACACATAGTAAACTTATATTATGCATAGGATAAGGTTGTGCTCTTCTCCCCCTAGAAGGGAGTGACTTTTGGCCCTCTTTCCTGCTATTCTTTCTGTTAGCTCCTGAAAGTATGTGTGTGGCATGAGTAGATGTCTGGGGTGAATGTGGGTGCAGCTCTGAGGAATGTCCTGGCAGGGTTTCCTGGCTGAGCTAGAACAGATTAGATAGTGAGTCAGATCAAACTAACAGCTCTCCAGGGCAAGGATAAGACGATGCACTCCGTGCTCACTTGAGGTATCAGTGTCACTCTGTGTGTCACCTTCCCTGCTATAAACCTGAGAAAGAAAGATGAGATCATGAATAGACAAGGAAAAACATAATGTCAGCAGAGTGATTTAACTTCTTATCATTAAGTCTTTCAAGTGTATGCGTTCTTTGTAGCCTTGTAAAATAAAATATCAGTTTGCAATATTATGCTTATGCATGCTTATGCCCAGTGAAACATGTTAACACAGTAAATATAGATAAAAATGGTATTTCCTTCAATATGCATCCCTCCAAGTAACACGCCTTTCTGAATTAGGAAAGAATGATCATCTGCCCTGCATACCTAGAGCCAGCAATATCAACAGACTTAGTGAAAATCACAAGTCTGTGGCAGAGCAGAGGGCTGTCATCGATTGCCCAAGAAAGGCTGGCTGAAGACAAGATTTCCATTTCTCAAAAAAACAAACAAAGTCTCAATTTTTCCACATGTATTTCCGGTCCTCCCCTCTCACGAGTCCTCCGAGCTCTCCAATGAGTTCTGCAATCCCGGTTGCTGGAGCCATGCTGTTGAGAAACAGCAGCAAAACTGGGGTTGACCCATTCAGTCTCAATATGGGGGAAACATTACATTTTATTAGCATGACATATCCACCCCTCATCCTTCATTTTCTTTCCACCACAGTAAACCCACATCTCTCCACCTTGTGCAGTGCTCTTACAGCACCTTCTTGTTTGTTACCTCCACGCTTTTCCTGCAGTGTGACCTCAATTCTCCTACTGCAGTTATCCTCTGCAGTTTTCCATCCCAAAAACTGGATTGGAAAAGGATCTAACATACAACATGGTAATGTGCCTGTGTACTGATGGATCTGTCGGAGGTCATATATGCTGTATGGTCAGCCTGGGGGTTGAGGGGAGCAGATGGGTACCAGCTAGATGATTGAGCACTGGGTGTTCCTCTCTTTACTGGCCTGGTGGCACACATCTATAGTCAGCTCTACACATTGCATCTCAGCTCCTGTGTGGCCTGAACAGCATGTTCACATTCTTGGCTGCTGGCAGGCAGCTGAAATTGCTTGGAGAACACTTTCATATATAAGCTCATTCTGTCTTGAATGCACAGTAAAGTTATAACAGCCTATAGCTGGACCTAAGTGTCGCAAGTCTAAAGGGCAGGGAAAATGGCCAGTCTGGATGAATAAGGAACTTCTGATGGGATTTAGGAATAAAAGGAGGGTTTACCACCTTTGGAAGAAGGGACAGGCAACTCAGGAGGAGTACAGAGATCTCGTTAGGTTATACAGAGAGAAAATTAGGAAGGCAAAAGCCTGGCTGGAGCTCAACTTGGCCACTAACATTAAGGACAACAAAAAAAGTTTTTATAAATACATCAACAAAAAGAGAGCCAGGGAGAATCTCCATCCCTTACTGGATGCTGGGGGGGAAAGTTGCAACCAAGGATGAGGAGAAGGCTGAGATACTTAATGCCTTCTTTGCCTCTGTCTTCAATAGTCAGACCAGCTGTCCCCAGGGTGTTCAGCCTCCGGAGATGGAAGATAAGGATGGAGAGCAGAGCAACCCACCCATAATTCAGGAGGAAGTAGGCAATGATCTGCTTCTTCACCTAGA
>VWZL01004521.1:250324-368846 GCA_013396915.1 Stercorarius parasiticus
AGAGGAGAGCTACCAAGCTGGTGAGGGGTCTGGAGACCAAGCCATATGAGGAGAGGCTGAGGGAGCTGGGCATGTTTAGTTTGGAGAAGAGGAGGCTGAGGGGAGACCTCATTGCCCTCTACAACTACCTGAAAGGAGGCTGCAGAGAGGTGGGTGTTGGCCTCTTCTCCCAGGTGAATAATGACAGGACCAGAGGAAATGGTCTGAAGTTGCGGCAGGGGAGGTTTAGATTAGATCTTAGGAAGAATTCCTTTACTGCAAGAGTGGTCAGGCACTGGCACAGCCTGCCCAGGGAGGTGGTTGAGTCCCCATCCCTAGAGGTATTTAAGAAACGTGTAGATTTGGCACTTCAGGGCATGCTCTAGTGTCAGAGATTGTAGGGGTTTTTTTTTGTGTGTGTGTGTATGGTTGGACTCGATGATCTCAAAGGTCCTTTCCAACCATGAAGATTCTATGATTCTATGATTCTACCTTGGTACTATTAGTGAAGGTTCTTCATTATGACTGGTGGCTGTAATGTTTTTTAGGTGGTGAGGATCTCCTTTGAGGGCTGCTGTGTGTGGTAGTGCCAGGCTTGGTGCCACTGTGTGCACCAGAATGGAAAAAGTCAGAAAGCTTTTACAACAGGTTGGAAAACCGTGGTGGACATGAGCTCTACCAACCCCCAGGTGAGAGTGGCTCGTGTCTGTAGCATTTGTATCTAAAAAAGGGTTGTCCCGTTGGTATCTTTGCCAGTGTCAAATAAGAACTAGAGTAGATCGGGGTCATTTTATGTCAGCGTCATTCTAAGTATCTGAGTTGGAGGATGGCCTGTAATATCCTTAAACTGCACTTATGGTTAATGATGTGTTTCATCTCAGTCTATTCCTTCACCTAATAAAATCAGAAAGGAATTTACCCATCTCCATGACTATTCAGAAACCTATTTTTACCTACCAGCTGAGCCTGTGGTCCAATCCTCATCCTCATCGAAGTGCACATCACCACCAAAACCATTGCCAGGTGGAAAGGCATGAGCAAGGACGCCAAGGGGGCCATCAAAATAACGAGGGCAATGTCCATGAGCTAAATAATATGATGTTGAAACAATGTTGAGTTTATGTCATTATTATTGGAAAATCTTTAAATTAATCTTACCATTGGTATGTAGTCAGCATATTACCTTTGGTCCCAAAAGCAATCATTATATCTGCTATTCCCTCATGAATACGAGTGAAAATCAGCGGGGTGACAGTGCTCCACACTTTAAATGCCTTCTGGATTGCTTTATCCACATCCTCTTTGCTCATATCTGGTGTGTGGTTCACAATTCTACAGTTAGGAGGGTTCAAGTAACAGCACTCAGTGTTTGCAGAAAAACATTCTCTAAAATTGTTAAGATGATGAACAGAGGTATATAAGAAGCAATTTGACTTGTAATCTAATAGCTCCCAAAATTCATCTTGGACTGCGTGAGTTTGAGGAATATCTGTGCAACATGTCTTTTTCATAATAAAAATTATGTACACGGTATCAGTTTTTCTCAAAATGGCCCATAGCCAGGAGGTTGTCTCTTGAGCATGAGGAAAATCATCTCCTCAGGTTTCTGTGACTACTAAACTGTCAGTCTCAGGAAATTTTGAAGATAAGGGGGTGTGTACAGGGTGCAATTGGTATTTCAGTTTGGCTCACAGAATATTTGTCAGGAGTGATACATGACAGGAAAAATACTATGTTAGACTCAGAAAATGTAAAATACCCAGCTTGACTCTCAGAAATTCCTCTCAGGAATACGCATAGCTAAGAGCTGGGGAAAGAGAGACTTTTTTGTATTCCTAACTGCAAACAATTGCTATAGAAGTTATATTTACATATAACAAACGTGGATATTCACAAAACCAAAATTTGAACTCCAGAAGTAATTGAAATACTACCTGTATGTCAGCTTGGTTTTTTTCCATCCTGGCAGAGTAACACCGTAGAGACCCACATCAGGAACTCCACACCTGGGTTTCTTCATCATTTCCAGTGTCTCAGAGTCTGGTTTTCCAGTCACTTTCAAACCAAAAAACTGTTGCATTTTCCTAATTTTTGCAGCTGTGGATTCAGCATTCATTTTCCATCCAAGTTGATTTGGATCTGGCTCAACAGCATAGAATTTGTTTAAATAGTCCTAGTGAAAAAATAAAGCAAACACTTTTCACATTTTGATCTGTTTCTTAAACAAATAACTTAGGGCTGATATTTTTTGTGTTCTTTGCTGGCAAAACCATCTGCCTGTGATTTTGGAGCACAACAGATGTTTACCTCAGAATCGTAGCTAAACAGAAACAGACCACATCATTGTCTCTGACTCTTACTTACTTGACATTTCCAGTTTTTAGAGATTTATCTTACTTTAGCAAAGTCTGGGCAACAGAGTTTTGTGTAATAGCATTGTGTCAGAAAGATAGCAAAATGCTAATGGAACATGCAGACTATATCTAAAAAGAGAGGACTCAATAGAACTCAGATATGGACAATGTAGTTACCTGTACAAGCTTTGAGTCTTCTTCTTTGTTTTCTTTCTCTGGGTGGGCGGGAAGAGCGCTAGATACAGCTGCACATGTTAAAAGCAAAAATGAAAGATCCTTCATTCTTACTCTCATCTCTGTCCCGGTCTGAGAGCAGTCTGCTTTCCGCTCCGTGTGCATCCTCTCTCCCATCCCAGTTTGTATGGTTGTGGGGTGCTTTGTAGAGCCAGCTGCAGACTGACTCAGAGTTTATCGTGCTCTCCACACATCCTATAACGCTGTGCTGGGTGACACAATAAACTTAATTAAACCCATCCGATTTCACAGACATCTGAAGTCAGTTAGTATTTGAATACTGCTAAGCTGCTTGGCTACAATTTCCAAACTGGCACTCAGTTTCAGTTATTTTACACTGAATTTTAATGAACCTGAGCAATTTCACACCAGATGAAATGGTGGACAAATGCAAAACCTTTTAAGTTTTACCAATCCAGCTGTGTGAAATGGGGCCACTAAACGTACAAGGACTCAACCATTCTCAGCCTGGAAAATGGGAGCAATGAGCCAGATATGAATGCCATCCAAAAAAATTAAAACTTTGGGATAAATTACTGTAAGAAAAAAGTTTTATTTTTAAATTTATGCATAAAGTGAGACTGGGTGTTTTGGAAAATGGATTAAAATCCCAAATCACTTCCCACCTCTTCCCTGCAACTCTTTAAAAAAGTGCATTTCCTTTAAATTATACTCATGGAATCTGGGATATACATAAACAAAAAAGATTTTACCCTATAAATACAGCCTAAATAATGTGAATATCCTATATCTGTCTGCACTGTCTTGTCTTGTCTTGTCTTATCTTGTCTTCTCTTCTCTTCTCTTCTCTTCTCTTCTCTTCTCTTCTCTTCTCTTCTCTTCTCTTCTCTTCTCTTCTCTTCTCTTCTCTTCTCTTCTCTTCTCTTCTCTTCTCTTCTCTTCTCTTCTCTTCTCTTCTCTTCTCTTCTCTTCTCTTCTCTTCTCTTCTCTTCTCTTCTCTTCTCTTCTCTTCTCTTCTCTTCTCTTCTCTTCTCTTCTCTTCTCTTCTCTTCTCTTCTCTTCTCTTCTCTTCTCTTCTCTTCTCTTCTCTTCTCTTCTCTTCTCTTCTCTTCTCTTCTCTTCTCTTCTCTTCTCTTCTCTTCTCTTCTCTTCTCTTCTCTTCTCTTCTCTTCTCTTCTCTTCTCTTCTCTTCTCTTCTCTTCTCTTCTCTTCTCTTCTCTTCTCTTCTCTTCTCTTCTCTTCTCTTCTCTTCTCTTCTCTTCTCTTCTCTTCTCTTCTCTTCTCTTCTCTTCTCTTCTCTTCTCTTCTCTTCTCTTCTCTTCTCTTCTCTTCTCTTCTCTTCTCTTCTCTTCTCTTCTCTTCTCTTCTCTTCTCTTCTCTTCTCTTCTCTTCTCTTCTCTTCTCTTCTCTTCTCTGTCTATCTATCTATCTATCTATCTATCTATCTATCTATCATCTATCTATCTGCCCTTTCATCATTAAAAATTTCTACAGTTTAACCACATTAGCCACAGGGGATATGATTATTTCCTGTCTTAAGTAATTCAGAATAAAGGAAGTTTCAAGAGTCACACAAGCTGTGACAAATTATGGGATTCCACCCCATGCTGGACAAGCACCTTCCTCTTCCACTGGTAGCAATGGGAGCTGAAGGTGTTTGGCACTCAGAGGAGCTCTGACAGCATGTACTCAACGTTTACAAAACAGTTGTAAGCAACACCCTCATGTTGGACTGTGGCTTTTTCAGGAAATCCTTGCTTCTCTGTTTTTGGCTTTTTTGCTGTCACTTGCAGCCGACTTCTCGCCAGCTGGAGGCATTAATGATGAATTTTTTAGCCCAAATTTCACAATGTAACCTTGTTAGTTAAACTTGTTTGTTAATGGCATTTCTCAGCTACCATGAAAAAAATATGAAAAAAACCCACCAAAAACCCCCCCACACCAAAAGCAAAACAAAAAATACCTTCCCTTAGTTCGTTTTTATTATCATTGCATTGTAAGTTAAGATACCCTGGATCCCACTCAGTTCTGTAACTGAGGTACAAACTGTGACAACAAATTTTCTGAGGTGGGGAGCTCGGCTGAACTGATACTGGAAATGACATGTGTGTTTATCCAGAAGTACAGAATGTCTTTTTTTGACATCTGTTTTATGTTTTTAAGTGGATACATTCATTTGTCTCAAAGATTTCAAAGCTAGAAGGAATGACCATGGTGCTATCATCTGACCTACACCATGTATGTGGTGTAGGTCACAAAAGACAGACGCCTGTTCAGTGGCTTTTGCACCATGCATATTTTCCAATGGCAGTAGAAGACCTTTTTGGAAAACATGCTTTGGCTGGTATGGATATAATTTTGTAAAAAATAAAGGCAACACTATGAGAAGACTTGATGTGATCTGGGAGAAGTGGTTATCTTTTTTCCCACCATCGTTCAGCATCTGATCCCCACAGTTGTCTGCTGTGTAGCAGTGGAAGGATAGAGAAAATGATAGCAGCCAGGTTAAGATTAGTTGCACCTAACTTTATACATTATTTAGTTAAGCATTCTTCTATAGAAAATTGACAAATACGTATCTGTGGAGAGTGATTCAACCAGCTATCTTAGAATAGGATGAACTGACCTCTGTAGATGCTCCCTCTGTCTTTATTGAATGTAGAGAAGCTTAAACAAGTAATTTAGTCTATGTGTCTAGTTTCAGCCAACAGCTCAAGCTACGTTAGTGTTTTCTCAGAAGACATTTGAGTGACAGATGACGGAGGCCTATGTCACTCAAAGTATTTTTAGGGTTTTGCAACTTGACCACCCACACAACACAGCATCCAGTTCCCACTGTTCATGGGACAGAGGCCTGAACATGTTTTTTTTCGCAAGCGATGTTTCACAAATATGCCTATAGCTGGCTTTGAGGTCTGGGAAAAGAAGAAGCTGTATAAGGAGCTGCTGGTTATGGTTTCCTAATGCTTATCTTTGACGTTGGTTAGAGTTGGTGGATGCTGGTTTACCTTGTGACTTCTTTTCTCATCCTAGAATTGGTTTTATCCAGACCACAATAACGTGACCTATGTTTTAACCCAGAAAGGTCACTGCCTGTCCTCATCACATCAGTAGGACAAAGTGACGCTACACAGAGCATCACAAGAATCATCAATAGTGCTGCATCATGGTGATCTTACACAATACCAGCATGAATTCCTCTTTCCTAAGTGTTCACAACATGGGTGGCTGCACATGAGTTAACTGTGTAAGTTTGCATTATATCAACAGAAATCTAATCAATATAATTCAGATGGCATCTAGAGAGCATTTCATTTAACCACGTGTAGCAGTTAAACTTAGGATGATTTGTACAGCTCTCTCAGGAGCTTACCAAATGTTTTGACCAATACCATTGACTATGATGAGAGCACAAGCCTGACATCATGTGAAAAAACTCAGGCTGCAATTAAGCTGCCTAAACAGTGATTTGTTGTGGTTTTGAGAAAGTTTAGTGGACCTGAGACATTGACACAAGCCTGGTGGCTGTGACCCAGGATTTAGAGAGGACATGTGACTTCTAGACCATGTGGCCACGTGTGGCCAGGAGGTTGAGGGAGGTGATTCTGCCCCTCTACTCTGTTCTGGTGAGACCCCACCTGGAGTACTGGGTCCAGGTCTGGAGCCCTCTGCACAGGAAAGACATGGGCCTGTTAGAGCAGGTCCAGAGGAGGGCCACAAAAATGATGAGAGGACTGGAGCACCTCTCCTGTGAGGACAGGCTGAGCGAGTTGGGGTTGTTCAGCCTGGAGAAGAGAAGGCTCCGAGGAGGCCTTGTTGTGGCCTTTAAGTACTTAAAGGGGGCCTACGGGAAAGATGGGGACAAACTTTTTGGCAGGGTGTGTAGCAATAGGACAATGGGTAATGATTTTAAACTAAAAGAAGGTAGATTTAGATTAGGTATAAGGAAGAAATTTTTTACCATGAGGGTGGTGAAACACTGGCACAGGTTGCCCAGGGAGGTCGTAGATTCCCCATCCCTGGAGACATTCAAGGCCAGGTTGGGCGGGGCTCTGAGCAACCTGATCTAGTTGAAGAAGTCCCTACTTATTGGAGAAGAATTGGACTAGATGACCTTTAAAAGTCTCTTCCAACCCAAACTATTCCATGATTCTATGATTCTAGACTGGGAGTTGGAGGCCAACTGGAAACCTTCAGGCACCTTAATGGTACTAGATACCTGTTCAGGCAGCTGAATTGAGCCACCACTTTGCAGGCTCAGTCCTACCATAGAGTCAACAAAGCTGAATCATTACTCTGCTTGATTGAAAAGCATGATGGTTCAAATAAGGTATTTGACCCTTGGGAAACCTTTAGCAAAAACTGCAGCTTGTTGGGGCAGGATTCAACCACCCAAACATAGGTGCCTAGACACTGTGTAGGCACTGTGGGGCTTTGGGAAGTGCTGAACTCCCAGAAGTTGTGTTTCATACCTGAATGGGTGACTTAGATACCCTACAGCAGCTAAAATGCACTAAGCACATGTTTAGGGAATTGGATTCCTACCTGGGCAAATCTGTGTCAGTTAATAATGATATGGGCTGTGACTGCACATGAAAACAGTAACCAGACACTAGGGGGTTATAGGGTACCCCACCATAGTACAGTAATTAGGAAATAGGACCATAAACTTATTAAAGGGAGTAAGAAAATGGCGGGTGATTGTGTGGACTGAGCTGGAACCAACACCTAGATTCCAAATTGCTGAAAGCGGTGCTTGTGCCTGCAGGCAGGTGAGAGCTGCCGGCACCAGACGTGCCCTCCTCCTAACCGTGTGGCTGGAACAGAGCAATTGCCATGCTCACACAGGCAAAGGAAATATTCATTCATATAAGCATGGGGAATATTTCTTGCAAAGAAATCACTGAATTTTGAGCTCTTGGTCTTCCTGCTCAAGGGATATCCACACAACAAATTTAAAAAAAACCATGCCTGGCAACTGAAAATCAGAATTTCACAGGATACCAAAAGGCGTGTACTAAACATATGCCATTATAAACATTCTCTCTTTAACTTCTTCATCTTCCATGGTTAGTAAATCACCCTTTATCTCTCTCTTTCACCAAAACAGCACTACCTCCTTATTCCTTGTCTCCCATTTAACATTTTCTCTGCCCCATTAGTATCCACCACTTATGTCTTCTAGAGAGGGATTAGTGTTCTGCTCGAAATCCGAGGAGCTGTTCTGGCATTGCCTTGAGATCTTCTGTTTCTACTTCATATCTGAAGGGAACATGTGCCTCCAGGTTTTATTTTTTAATATATAATTGTTCTAGTAAGAAATACTATATTTCCCTGTAAATCTTGTGTTATGTTTGTAGACCATCTCTGCTGAAACAACATTATCGATTTAGATTTGTATACTTCTAAAACAAATTTTGGTTTAATTTTCATTGGTAGTTCAGTAGCGCTGGCTTACACAAGAAAATATGATTAAATAGTATTGCTACTAAGGTTTTGAATTAAAGAACTGATACATAAATCGAAGAATACGAAGAAACTTGTGAGAACAGGATTCACATTAATTAACTTCTTCGTTAAATCCTTTGATTTATTGTAATTTAGTTTTATAAAGAAAATAATTTGTTCAAGTTAATTTGCAATTATACAGTTTCTTATCTTTTAATAGCATTTAGACTAATTTTTACTTAAGATTTTAGTAAACTTAAGAGCTATCAAGTCTGTTCTTTATTTATGAAGGGTACAGTTTAACAGGTTTCTAATACAGACAGTAAGTAGTGAAAAAAAATTGAGTGGGTATGTTTTTATGAGGTTACACATTCTTTTCTCAAAATGCAATTACTTCTATTACAGTAACCTGAAACCTTCCTCTGGAGTATGCTGGAAGCTCTCGCCTGCCTGCAGGCACAAGCACCGCTTTCAGTAATTTGGAATCTAGGTGTTGGTTCCAGCTCAGTCCACACAATCACCCGCCATTTTCTTACTCCCTTTAATAAGTTTATGGTCCTATTTCCTAATTACTGTACTATGGTGGGGTACCCTATAACCCCCTAGTGTCTGGTTACTGTTTTCATGTGCAGTCACAGCCCATATCATTATTAACTGACACAGATTTGCCCAGGTAGGAATCCAATTCCCTAAACATGTGCTTAGTGCATTTTAGCTGCTGTAGGGTATCTAAGTCACCCATTCAGGTATGAAACACAACTTCTGGGAGCCTTGAATAAAAAGGTTTATTTGTCTATTATGTGATGTGGGCTACCTGTGATAGCAAGGGACTGTTTCCAGTGATCTCAGGGGTCCTTTCTAATCTACATTTCCAGGCTTAAATCCAGCTCCTAAACCCAAAAACATGAGAAAAAACCCCTTGCCTATACTTTCAAAGGCATATACGCTGGAGGGACGGCTAAGAGTGGAAGCTGGGGAAAGAGGAACAGAAAGTGTAAGTGTGATTTGTAGACTGATGCTATTGAGCCCCAACTGGCCTAATTGATCATAGGATTTTCACCAGGGCTTGTGTGGGGTGATGGAGTTCTGAGCCAGCTGGCTTCTCTTTTCTCTGGAATTGGGAAAAAGATCTGATGTTCCATGACAGAATACATTCTTTAGTGTTCGGAAGCTAGACTTGGCTCTTGAGTATTAATGCAAATAGGACACCAAGGCACAATGATATGACAAACATAATGTATTAGGAAACTTTAATGTAGCAGGTGAAATTGTGACAAATTATCTCAATGTATTTGTTTTACAATAAATAATTATTAAGACTATACTCCCACAGAATTTGGGCAGAAATCCATTTTGACCTGATAGTCATGAAATGCTGAAAAATTCAGCACATAAAAACATACAGTATGCATATGGAGAAACATTGCAATTAGCAATTAAACCAGCTGATGCTCTTCATTTGTCCGACAATCCGTTTGGCACGAGGATCAAACTGGAACTGAGTTGTTCCGTGGAAGAAGTAGACATAGCCTAAAAGTAAAATTCAATCCAATTATATTTCATAGGTGACTTCTTTTCACTATTTTGGAAAAAAAAATCCATGTATACTTGCTGTTTTTCTTTTCCATCTCATTAAGGTTAATAACAGGTTTTTGAAAACCAATGCTTCTATCTACAGAAGCCCAAATATTCTATCTACAGAATAACTCAAATACAGAAACCCAGATTAAAGGTATGTGTTTACTTACCATCTTTCTGGAAAGCAGCGTCAACTCTGCCAATTTTCCCAAAGTCAGAGACTATTTTCCTGGGATAACCATGATCCATGGATTTTTTATTTTCATCATATCTTAACACAAGAAACATGGTTACAATTTTTGAGGAAGCAGACAATATTTTGAAAGTCCAAAGCAAATTCATACACATATGCAACTCAACTGTTACTAAGAAGTCTTATAAAGATTAGCCAAAGTAACTTTATGCTTCTTCCTATTTTGTATTAAGGTTCTCTCAGCATGAGTGTCTTGAGATTCAAAAACCCTGCATTTGGTAAAGTTTGTAACAAGGCTCTCAAGGAACTTGGAAATGCAGCCCAGAAATATATTAATGCATTTCTGGCCTGTTCAGAGCCTTGGCCATCACTTGCACATAAAATGAGTTTCTATTTCAAGGCACTGGGTATCCAGTTCAGTATAAAAGTAAAACATAAAGCTTGGGAGCAGAAGACGGGAGTACAGTCCTGAAACATACTTGTATTAGTGTAAACCATGTGCTTCTTAGACAAAATTACTCTCTGGAAGTTGTCATGAGCCACACTCAAAATATAAATATGACCAGCTGCACAACTGGAGAATATTTATAGTTTGTTCACAGAGAAATGCAATTACAACACTTTTTATTAGCAGTTCATTTTGTTTGAAATGTGAATGAAAAGCAGACACTATCACAACATTGCACAGAAAAACAGCACAGTTGCGGAGAAAAAGCGAATAATTTACTAGAAAATCACTCTTTTATTGGGCAAATGTTTCATTCATTTGCAAGTAACTACATTCCTGCTACAGGAATCTAATGAATGACAAACGAAAAAATCCTATAGAAAAGTTGACATTTCCTAGCAAATGCTTACAATTTTTGAACTTCCAGAGAATCCTGTTTAAATTTCTGGAATATACCTGGTTTAAACATCATTGCACTTGAATTTTATAGTAATACATCAGTCCTCAGGGACAAGTGAAAATGTGCCTTCTGGTAAATGAACATTAAGTCTTACCTCCAGTATCTGTCAGCTATAAAGAAGTATGTTTTTCCTGTGGTTTCATCACTGTAAGCTGCATTAACTCTTTTAACAGTCTTTGGGAACCCCAAACGATAGATTGGTTTAGGATAGCCAGGTGCAATATCATATCCCCTGAGAATCCAATATTTATCCTCTGAAAAATATAAGTGCACTCCATTTGGTTTTGATATTTATAAACAACATTTAATTATGTTTTACATGGGTAGCAAACAATGTGTCTTAGACATCAGTATTATTCCTTTCAGTTCATTTCTTTAGAAAATGATTCTAATTCTTACGCTGGGACTACATCACGAAGACAGTGGAAGTACCTTCTGTTTTTATGAGTAAAACATTAGAATCATATGGTGTATGGACAGCAATTTGCCCAGGTTTTTTTCAAATTAATTTAAGTTATTTGTCTGAGTAACAACTTGGGGAGGCTGGAGGTTGGTGAATTAATGTGCTGACATTGGATTGGGATATTGAGTTTATTAAATTCCTGTAATATACTATTTGATTATAGAGCCATATAATATTTTGAAAACTAGACAATGTGCATTAGATTAAAGTATTAAGAAAGGCACATGCCTAATCAAAATGTTTTGTTTATTTTAGGTGAAATGCATATATTCATATGTGGTACTATATCACGTACTGAAATATGTACGTAATGAAGTTTTTGAGACATTACAAGCGTATTTGAGGCCTTTAAAGTAAAGGACTGATTTTTCAGTGAACAATTTTCCTCTCACAGTATGCTTTTCCACCAACATTTCTTTTGTTGTTGTTTTTTTGTTTTGTTTTGTTTTATTTTTTCAAAAATATCACTAAATATTAATAAGTATGTCAGTAACAGTAGTGTACAAATGCCTGTATTTGCCAACTGAATTCAGCAAAAATCCTTCTACATAAAGTAAAATGCTGTTACCTGAAGAGAGCTAGACCTGAAGAGGGGAAGCTATTTTCACATTTTGTTTTTCAGAGCATTAACAGAAGGGCAAGTTTTCAGGATTACAATCTCTGGAGATCCCTTAGAGCACTACAACTCTATTATTTGCAGGCTTGTAAGATTCTCAGTTTCACTGGTCTTCCTTAAAAAAACACTTGGACTTCTGTAATTGCATAGTTTGCAAAGAAGCAGGGAGTAACTGGTCAGAAAAAGCAGAGAATTTCAGATTCCATTACCTTTAAAAAGTAAAACTTCATCCCTCTCAACATTTTCATAAGCGGCTTGAATTCCTGATGGTAACTTTGGCCAGAAGAGTGAGATAAAATTGAGCTCTGTCTCTGTCCTTGCAGGATGTTTGCGCAGCATATATCTGGTTTAAACAAAATTTATATATTAAAATAGTTCCAATCCTATCATAAGTGCAAAACAATTACTACAGCTTCTGGAGTATAACAGGAGGGAGATGGGTGTGCTTGTCTCCATCCATCGAATGTAAAGGAAATCTAGAGTGACTTCACTCTTAACTTTAGCACCTCAGTTACATGCTAAAAATCAGGCAAATTGAATATAACCCTCCTATTTCTCTGTAGGACAGGAAGGCTAAGAGTTGGCTTCATTACCACCCAAAAGACATCTTTCTACATGACAGTCCGCTCAGTTCTGCCCCTCTTCTTGTACTGAGCAGTAGCAGAAGTTAGAGTGTGGGACCCATGGACACAAGGGAAGCATGAATGCTCTTATTTTGCTATTAGTTGAATCGAGTTCAGAGATAAGTCTGCTGCAGCAGTGGCCACAGCAGCAGAATACTTGGAAAACAACCTACCAGCCCTCATCTCCTTCACTGCTCTTGTCCTCTAGGGCTCTTGGGATTAATGGTTTGAGAACTCTCATTTGTGTAAATACATGGTGATTTTTTAGTACTTCTCTTTGTTCCACATTCCAAAAGGACAGTTTTCCCTCATGGATCACAGATTTTTTTAAAACCACTGAATATTTTAAAGAGATACTGTATATTCTTATTGTTGTTACCTGCCCTTGAAGAATATCGTTTCTCCACGTAGGGTAGTAATAGCATCAAATGTCAAATTTGGGTCACAAGCTTGTGGAGTTATGGGTCCTGTTGGCTGCACAGCAGCATTAGAGGGTCCTGTAGGAAGAATATTTTATCTTTTAGTATGGAGATATATAACTACAGTGTTCAGAAGGTCTCTGAGGACACCAAGGACCTTATTTACAAAGAATGAGAAGGCATATGATTTTAAATTAAGGGTCTGTCAGTAAAAGCAGACTTTCAATGTTGATAAAACCAGTTGTGTTCATCTTTTCCAAAAGGAGTTTTTTGCAGAACCAGACTTCAGCTGAAGTTAGCTTCCAGGAATTTTCTCTCTTTTGTTATCCATTGTTCAGCAACAGTTAAACTCATTTTGGTGGAATAAGCATATTTTAAATATGTTCTTATTACTGTTTACCAGCCTCACAAGTAGAAATATTAAATAAAAACATTTTCTTACCATAGATGGCTTGAATCCCATCAATGTCATCCTGAGGAAGAAGAAATTCATTGGGATCTGTGTAGGAGTAAGTTGGGTACATCAGTGCTCCAGGATCAGTTGAATGAGACAGACCCAGTGAATGGCCAAGCTCATGGGCAACAACAATGAACAAATTGTAGCCTGTAGGATAAAAATCATATGAAACAATGTAAAATCCATTTCAGTATTCAGCACAGTTGACTAAATGGGAAACACTTACACATCCTCCCAAAATACACTACAGGTACAGGAGAAGCTGTAAGTAATGCTATCCACATTACAACTTAAAAATATTGTAGCAGGAGAGCTATATGAGTAATTAAAGAATGTTGAGCCTTAACTGTGGTCTCATTGTCCTTTCTCTAGTGTCCTTGCATCTTAAACACAAACCCTGTTTCTCCTGCTATCACATAGACTGCTCAGATCAAGGATCATGCCAATGACGAGTGGAAGTTCAGTCATCCAACAGAAAAATCATTCAAATCAAACACTAAGATGACCGTTTTGGTGATAGTTGAACACCCTAGTTAGCACCAAGCTATTAAGTGCTAGGTTAAGAAAGACAAAGGATTTGACTTGATAAATTCACCATCAGATCTTCCTGTATCCAAGTTTTAGGTTTCATCTAAACAAAAAAAGTATTTTTAAGTAATGACTTATTTGCCATTAAAAACCACTATGACCTAAAAAATCTCTTTTCTGAGAATTGCTTCCTACAAATGAAGAAAAAAAAAAAGACCAAAGCAATTTAAAAGGACAAGTTCTGCCACTTTTGCTCACTTTTTGCCTGTAATCAGGCTCATGAACTAAGCATCTCATGAGAAAAGATTGCATGAGGTAAAACTGTATAAATGGATCCAGTTACAAAGTCCTTACCTCTTCCATTTTTTGACCAGGCTTCCTCCTCATCAAGATGCACATCTCCACCAATACCTTCACCAGGCTGGAAAGCATGAGCCAGCTGCCCATTGGGGCCATCAAAAGGAGAGTTGTCGCGGTGGTCTAAAATGAAGGCGGAAAAAATCAGTTAGAATCCTAAATTATTTCTATGATTACAGATGGTTGTTTAATAGGTAAAGATATCAATGTTACCTCTATAAGCAAAAGAGATCATTATATCTGCTTCTTTGTCCTCAACCTTTCGGAATGTCAATGGTGTCACATTGCTCCAGACACTGAGAGCTTTTCTGATTGCTTCATCTACATCAGTTTTTCTCATCTTTGGGGTGTAATTCAAAATCCTTCAAGGCAAACCCAGTACATTATATATTGTTAGGAACACAACATTTTAGCTAAAAAATAATAACTTGTGCAAAAGTCAGAAATCCTAGACATATCTTTCGTCAATGAAAATTTATAATGGCTTCATTTTAGATACTGCCGTCTAGAGTGCCTGTCTTCTTCCAGAAATCACTTATCACTCTGTATGTCCGTATATCGCATTATTATGGCATATTACTTACTTCACATCTCCCAAAGTTGGGTTGCTACATTTATATCTTTTTGAACTAGATTAGGAAAGATTACCTGTACGTCAGACTGTTTCTTTTCCATTTGGGATTCCCTGGTGTGAACACGTATTGTCCTACATCAGGTATACCACATCTGGGTTTTTTCATCATCTCCAAAGTGTCAAGATCAGGTTTACCGGTCACTTCTAGTCCAAAGAATGCCTGCATTTCCTTGAGCTTTTCAACAAGGGGATTTTCATCCTTGTTTCTTAAATGAGGCTGGTGATCCCTTTGAAGATCGTAGAAATTCTGTAGATAACTCTGAACCAGAGTTTAAAAAAAGAAGAGCATTGTGGCATATCAGTACTATCTTCAGTCCCACTTAAATTTTCTAAGTAATCTTGAGCTATTCCCATATCAACATGCCCTGTGTTTACCAGGAGCAAGAACAGCCTATTTTCCCCAGGAACTGGTCTGAAGAGTCAGATATAACTTACAGTTTTCATATAGTTTTCTAAATTTCTTGTTTCACTGACCGTCTTTAAAATCTAATAATTACTGTTATTAATTAACTCCTCATTATTTATGGTGCCTGATCACTCTAATGGCAAAACATATGAGGAAGCTTATAACTGGTGTCATTCAAGGAAATGGAGATTGGCAGTGAGACTCCACACGACCAGGACTCCCAACAAAGGTGACTACTACTAAAGAGTTGGCACTTGGCAAATCACGTAATTTATTTTTAGCTACGAAGTATGATATTAGGAACTCATGTCTCCCTACTAAATTTCAACAATTTTGTCTCCAACAAATAGTGTTGTGTCTATGTAAGTGTTGTATTTCTATAAATGTCCCTTTTTTCCGAAGTATTTCATACAAGATCCATTCAGCAAAATGTTGAAATACCTGCCTGCTTCAAGCAGGTTTCCTCCCTTATGTTATTGAAACCAGTCATATCACAAGTTTCAAAGCACCTTCTGAAATGCAAATTGTTGCTGAGTTTGACTTTTTCTGCACAGCCACAGAGCCTTGCTGCTAGAACTCATGCTTTAGTAGTTTTGTTATTACTTTACTGACAACGTCGAAAGTGAAGTTATGCAATATTCAAATGACTTTTTGGTAAATAAGTTCCACATATTTTTCTAGATTGATAGGAGAAATTTTCTCTTGAAACCTCTGCAAAATGGTACATCTTTAATTTCCAGCCATATTCCGTGAAAATAATTGCAATTATAGTTATGTCTCAGACTACCTTATGTTTCACTTAGAAATGCACTGAAAATCACTTACCTCTACAAGCTGTAGGGTTTTCCCTTCATCTTCTCCTTCTGGAGCCACAGGAAAAGCAGAGGAGATGGCCACATATAGCAACAGGAGAAGCCAAAGAGTCTGCATCCTTGTCTAAGGCTGTTTGCCTCAGTTTGACTCTTGAGCTATTGAACATGCTTCTCAGCTTTGTTTATATAGTAAATTTTTAAATCAGTCTGACTCATGCTGTATAATATCCTCTGATTAGTAAAAATGATACATAACAGTTTCATCATCAGGTAGTGACGTAATGTGTTTAACTAATGTTACTGTCCTTATTTTGCCTGAACCTTCTGTTTCAGGCAATTTTCCGGTGTGTTTAATAAATGAGGAAATGCTTTTAAGGTAAAATGTGGAGCTACATTTCATAGGGTTTTTTGAATCATGAATTTAGACTATTTATGGCACAAGGTCTTGACAAACTGGAGAAATAACGGGAAATAATATAGAACAGTATCATAATATATTGTATTATAATGAATAATATTATGCTATATATATGATACATATGTTTTAATATTTAACAAAATGCAGCATATTATGTCATAATATGAAATAATAAAATATAAAAGACAGTACAAAGAACCAATCTTATCTAGGAATGATCAGCATCATACCCCCTGGAGGGGTCTCTTAAGCTAACTAAAAGTTCTATCTAAAACAATCTTATGATGCTTGCAAAACTGAGTGCTAAAATGATTCAATATTTTTTGACTGTTATTAACCAAAATCAGTCATGTTACTGGAATGTATAAACTGGGTTCCCATATGTTTGGTAGGTAGAATAATGTCTACACTCTTGCCAGTACAGATAAGGTCTCAGCTGCAAAAGTGTTTTTGGATCCAGGCAGAGAGATGAGCTTTGGTTGGAAAGACTCCATTAAGCCCAACAGGAATTTTTGTGAGTGTGGAAAAGGAAGATTAAAGTAATTTTGTGACTCTGTGTTCACTGTTTCATGGAAGGAAGAGCGAGGGGAGCCATGGTAAATACTGTTACATATATGAAAGGTTTTTCCTAAAAGAGAAGCAGTGATTGTTCTCCAAGCCTCTAGAATGGTTTTAAACAACAGGGATTAAGTTTAGACATGAGGTTTGGGATTCAGCTGCCTGAGCATTAGTGCTATTTGAGATGCTGTAGGGAATCCCACCTGATCTCCAGCTGCCCTGGAAGAATAAAGCTCCTGTGTCATGGCAGCCAGCCCCAGGTGGGTGTCTCAAGTACAGGCAAATGAGTAAAGAGGTGGAATCAGCTTTAAGTGTTTTGTCGTGTAGATATCCATAAGTTATTTGAGTGTCTAAGCTCCCATTTTGGACAATGGGTTCTAGAGAGTGATTCAACTGACCATGTGACATGGACTTTAAGATGAGATGAATTGCTCTCTGTACTTCATTGACTGTATTGGCTAGATCTCTACCGATGATAAGAGGATTTTAAATACCCAGGACACATGTGGGAACCTACAGTGTAGACTCCTAAATTGAGGAAAACATTTCTAACTGCAAGGACAGCTAAGCACTAGACTAGATGGCCTGAAGTGGTTGCATGTTTGCTAACTCTGGAAGCTGTCAAGTACAGGTTGGACATCTTTCAGAATGGTTTTGGTATTACTGTCCTTCTTGAGGGTAAAGATCCTCCTTGGAAACCTTAAAAGGGAAACAGTAATTGTCTAGTGTGACAGGAAGAAATATAAATATGTACCACTATAATTTTTTTTTTCTGATATATGATCAAGTTTTGCTCTGAAGGAGCTCAATACAGGATGAAAAATTTAATTGTGCTGGGAAGTACTACACTTAGTTTCCCAAACATCAGGGAAAAATAATGTACTTAGTATATGATTCTACACTCACTGTAGTGTAATACCACCTAATTATATCTAGGTTCAGCAGAGCACACATCATTCCTGAGAAAAGCAAATTACTTTTTACCAGTGCTGGTATTTGAAATGACTAGGACAATAATTCTTCAAAGGCAACAGTTTTTGTAGATGTAAAAAGATTCAGCCTCATGGTTTATAGTCCAAGGAAAGTTAATTATTGATTATTCTTAATCCATCTTGATTTTCAGACAGGAACAAAAAGAATTGTGCATGTTGGATTCTTCTCCAAAGTCTTTGCTACAATTCTCATGATCCTGGGATTTGTGAAATGCTGCTTAACTTCTCTAACTGTTTCTAAACTAGTGTTATTTCCCTGTAAATATTTCTCCTTCATGTGTTTCTACAGATTGGTTTATGTACTCCCTGATTCAATACCCCTGTTTCTTTTTTTTTCTTTTCTTTTTTTTTCTAAGGAGTAGTTAACTCCTTATTTCTTCTATCCTTTTTTCTTTTATTTTCCAAAGGCATCATAGGCATGTTTAAACACATCCAGGCAAAGAAGAGATGCAGATTAATCAGATGTGTCTGGTGGCTGAGATGGGAACGTTAGGAAATCATGTGTTGCAGCTTGCACAGAGAGGTTCTGCTGCCTCGCACATTTCTGCAAAGGGTCTATGGCCAAATTTTAATGTGACCAAGAGGATAATGAGTCAGGCAGAGGGTGAGAGGGGACATCTGGTTGTTTTCTGTGAAACTTTATATAAATTACGTTCCAAGGAAGCCAGTGGCAGGACTAGAAAGTTCTGGACTCCAGCGCTAGCTGTGGGAGCTGTTTATGTAGTTGAAGAGTCATCAAGTGAAAAACCTTAAACAGCATCAGGAAGAGGAAGCAGAAGCAGTGGCTTCCCTCCGTCTTGGGAATTTCCACAGTGTTGGGCTACAAAGTCATGTCCCGTTTCACCGTCTGCATTGGCTTCCTACTGCGTGTCCTTTGGCACATCTCCCTTGAACGAGGGAACGAGATGTTTCAGCTATCTGCTCTTCCCATGGTGTGGCAGCTAGCACATTGCCGCCCTCTCCTTTTCAAGCATTTGCCTTCAGACAAAAGACGCAAAACCCAACAAAATGCACCAGAGACCCCTTGAAATACAATAAGAATTTTTCGTGAGTGCCAACTGGTGTCTACAAAGACCCCCACATTACTTTTGGGACAGTTGTTTCACACCTGCACCTGACTGGAACAGTCTGTCCTGGCCTCTCACTAACCCCCATTTCTAACTATTTTCCTGGGCTAGGGGCTCTGTCCTGTGTGCAGGGGTGTGTGTGGGTCTCAGTGACAGCCCCTGGGGTGGGATAGGGTCTGGAGACCCCTGTGTCTGTGGTACTGTGACTGTAGAGACCGGGGTGCATGCATGTCAACTGGGTACATATGTATGTGTGTGAGCACTGACAAAGATCCAGATGGATGACCCAGAAAGTAGGTTAAGAGGCTGG
The DNA here is from genome assembly GCA_013396915.1 of Stercorarius parasiticus. Lineage (NCBI taxonomy): Eukaryota > Metazoa > Chordata > Aves > Charadriiformes > Stercorariidae > Stercorarius > Stercorarius parasiticus. The sequence goes on from VWZL01004521.1 coordinate 269,640, forward strand.
GAGCTGGGTGCCAAAGTAGCCATAAGCCAGGGCTGGATACTGGAGAGACCAGGGTTCTGTGGGTTGGCTACTTGAGGGACTGGGGGTCCAAGTCAGCAACTGGGATCCGTTCGTTTGTGCGTGCATGAGGCAGCAGGGGACACCAGCACATCCCAGGGCAGCTGCTGGATGGACAGGGTGTCCAGGCCCAGCTGCTAGGAGATCTGTAGTGTCTTTGTGTGTTTGTACTTGTGTGCATGTGTGTGTATGTCTGTGTGCATGTGCCTACTGGGAGTACATGCTCAGTGTTGCTGCTGGCTCAAGCTCGGAGCACGGATCTGCAGTAGCTTCACCTCTATCAGGGTACCAGATTTGGACAACTCCTGACACGTTGGCCTGGCATGAACTTTGCCTAAAATCTCCATATAACCAATGGAGAGAGGTAAACTTTGCCCTTACCTACCTCCAGCTGTTCTTCAGAGACAGCTCTTGCATGGACTGCAAGCACCAGTACCTCACTCAGGTTGCCCTGAATCACCCTGCCAGGCCCATCTGCTAAGTCACTGCTAAACCCAAACTGGGTGCCTAAGGAGGAGGGGGTTGACACTGTTGTTAAGAAAGGGCCAGTGTTTTCAAGAGTTTTTCCATTGTACACCCAGGCAGCACAGGCTTGTGTCTTCCTGTATTAGCAATAATCCTGCTTTATTTGCACACTTCTTCCTCAGCAAAACTACACCCTTGTTGTTCATGTTGAGGCAAGAGACCTCAAACTGTCTCTTTTCTAGGTACACTACTCACCATTCCTCATTCATTAAGTCTGCATAGGAATGTAAGCACTGCCAGAGGTCTATCCAGCATGTTTCCTCTTTCCAACATTGACTGAAAAGGACATTTAGGCAGAAGCATAAGAGGAGACATGTTTCCCCAGAAGTGTTTCCCAGCCTTGAACCATTTTCTGTCTGAGTGATTTTCATTTACTTTGTACCTTACTTACCTAGGGCTTGCATTTGACTCTTCAGGCTATTTCACGTAGTTATTTCCCCTAGTTATATCTGATATTATTTTAAAATGTTCTAATGGCTTTCATCCTTCTCTCCCTAAGGAGACATTTCCACCCACACCCCTGACTAAATAATGAAAAAATAAATTCACAGTGTGAATCATACTGGGGTTTCCCTAAATCAAAATCTACCACTACAGAATTACTGTAGAAAAGGGAACTTTGATTGGTAGTTCTGTAATTTAATGTTACGAAATTTAAAATTGGTATCTCATAATCCTAAGAATTGTTTACTGTTATAATTTGTCACAATGATGTTTGCAATTACTTTCTGAGTAGCAGGTGGCACTACAAAGTAGTCATCATTCTTGCAGGAAGTTCTTCTACGTCTGTTCTATGCTCTTATGCATATATTAATCTCTTCATGTGTTTCAGATCTATTTAGATGCAACAGAATAAAAATCTTTCTGCAACCCCAGAATGTTATCCTGAAACAAGCTGTTTTCCTTGGAGGATGTCACTTTTCATGCAAAGACTGAAGTGTCAAAGATCTAAATAATGTCACTGCAGCAATATTCAACTGGTTGGGAGATATTCCCATGAAGTCAGAGAATTTGTCAGGAATTTTCTCTTAATAAGCCAAGTACATTTTAATACCGAGATGAAAAAGCCAAAGGCAACCCTCCAAGTCAGATGTCACAAAGTTTGCACAAGCTCGTGGCTTAACGTCACCCAGTATTAAACATTTCCTTTATAGAAATGCTGTTGATTCTGCTACAGCAGAATGATCAGTCACTCTGATTATGAATGAAGGTGCTGTGCTGGGCAGTGTTAGGAACACAATGGTATAGTTCAAACCACTCTGAAGTCCAAAGGCCACCGCGATAGGGCTCAGGATGTCAGGTGCTGAATCAGTCCTAATTATCCTATAGAAGAGCAATTCAAAGGGACAAGTCACAGACTGGGGCAGTGCCTGAGCTACACCTCAGTGACTTGCACAGTTTCTGACATGGCATCATCAATGATTTCAGTAAAAGGAGAAGGGAAGGAGTGCCACTTTCCATGCCAAGCACCTGTTTCCTGAACACACGGAAAACCAAATCACAGTCTTCATCCCTGCAACTGAGCTGTTGCCTGGGGTGGGAACCTGCTCTGTTGTGTCCCAGGCACGACGGCCCTGATGGCAGACAGGCCCTGGGATGCCTTGCAGAGCCAACCTTACCAACTCAAAGTCCTTTGTCTCTAAACTTAGAGGTTGTCACACAAGCTGTGCAAATGTAAAATTTGCCCTGAAAGAAGCAGGCAGAAGAGATCAATGTCTCCACACTGATCTAGAAAATAGGTCTGCGTATGCCCCGGGGCTCTGGGCCATTTGGGACATACTGGAATTGCTACAGGCTCACAGCCTGCCAGTTGGATGTACGGCACCAATGCCAAAACATCCCGTGAGACAGCTACTGCTTGTGAACCTGCAAGGGCTGTTGTCTTGCTCTCAGGGAGGAAACATGAGCAGGCTAATTGGAGACTAGCCAGCTGGAAGTTCAGAGGCTGCCAGGGAATCCTGGAAACAAAGTCTGCACCTTGGTAGCTTTTAACTATTTTCTCTGGAATACCAATGCCAGCTGAGAGATGCATCTTTGCAGTTCTGAGTTGCCTTCAGCACTTCTGAGAAGCCACGAGGTGAATAGTGAGGACCAAATAAACAGCACCAAAATATTTCCTACTAAATTCAATAGAAACATTCAAGACTTGAACCTGCTTCCCTGACCTTGTCAATACCAGATACCAATATCAGAGCTACTCATTTCCTTTTCTGGAGGTGCTGTAATTAAAACTAATCATTTTGGCTCAAGTTTTGCTTGGTCAGCAAAGTCTTGTTTGCCACCTCCACAGCAAGGTGTGGCAGCAGTATTTGTCTTGCAAGACTGAAAGTGCCATAATATGTTTTGGACCTTGGTGGAATTCAGATAAAATTTGCTCAGTGTCTAGATCCACACTGGAGTGCCCCATTTGAGTAGTCTTGCTACTAGGTGTTTTAAAAAAGCATCAGAAAAAATATTCCATGAAGTGTGGTGAAATATCTCATTGCATTCATACAATGCAATTGTATGTATCAATACAATACAACTGCCTTGTCCTGACAGGCCCAGAGGCAATGGGCACAAACTGACACACAGGAGGTTCTCTCCGAACATCAGGAAACACTGTTTTACTACGAGGGTGATCAAGCACTGACACAGGTTGCCCAGTGAGATGATGGAATCCCCCTCTTTGTATATGTGCAAACGTATTATCTCCAAAAGCCACCTAGAGCCTCGGCAACCCACTCTAGGTGGCCCTGCTTGAGCAGGGGGGTCAAAGCAGATGGCCTACAGAGTTCCAACCAGCCTCAATCATTCTGGGATTCATGGAGAAGAGAATCAAATAGAAGAACTATCTTTTCGCTGTTTTTTTTTTCTTTTTTAGGGAAGTTGTCCAATGAGAGGGAGACAGTGTGTACTGGGTGAGATTTTTTACATGCATAAAAGAACAGATATGTTGTCTAAGACCTTAGATCTTGCTAGCTGTCCATTTGAATACTTATGAGCCAGTACTGAACTGGCATCTACTGCCTGTCCGTCCCTCAGGTCCAGAGAGCCATGAGGCTGGCCACTGAGATCATCACAGACAGAGAACACGGGGCACTTGGACAAATATGAAGAGGACTGGTGGCCCCATTGCATTCCTCCCGTCTGGCTGTTGAGGACTTCCACCCACTGGTGAAACATCGATGTGGAAATACAGTGTGGATGACCTTGGCTGCTTGGCTCAGACATGCAATACTCCCAGTAGCTGCTCTAGAAGCTCCTGTATCCCCAGGAATGTACAAGTCCCTGCAGCTTGCTGCCATGCTCCAGCTGCTGGTGTTCAGACCTCTTAACCTACTCGGCAACCAGTCCAGCTTGAAGTTCACCCAAACACATGTAGAAAGAGCTCACCTACACCTAAAATATGATTTACTGAGAAGACAGGACCAAATGTGTAGGGTATGGCCAAAGCAGCACACCGCATGCAACCAGCCCCCTTCATCCACTTATCTCTCTATTTTCCCAAAGCTGTTCCTCTAGATCAAATCTACCTTGATCCTTCTCTGCCCTTCATCCTTCCCCTATTAAACTTTGCACATTCGTGCAGTCCCCTTCAAACATGACACAGTAAGTTTTATAAAATCCCCAAATGCTCTTCCCCTGTATACTCATCCCTGTCCCCCTGGCAGTTGCCTGAGAGATGATGGGGACCCTCTCTTGTTGACACATGGTGATGGGTGTCCCCCATCCCATGGGGGCTTCCCCAGGACAGCTGGAGAACAGGTCAGGGATGACAGGGGCTCTCCTATATGTCAGTGTTCGCCTCTGCTCCTTTGTGGAGATGAGCCTTTAATCACATATATACCAATAAACATCTTATGGTAGGATTCATCACACTTAAGCTTAGGCTTCTATAATCAGGTGTCTAACATAAACTGCTCAAACAGGCTGCGTCTCCAGCCAGTAATGGAAAGGAGCATTTCCATCCCCAGGCACCCACCTCAGGCTGGGAGGGATTCCTCTCTGTATCTCCTGTCTGTCTCTCTGAAATTATGAGCAGTAGCTTTGATTAGGTTGCTTGCTTAACTTTGAAATATCTAAAATTGGTTAAAACTGATGCTAGCTGTAGGAACAGAAATGCTCTTCCTCATGGACTCCTGGCTGGTAGGGCTCTGCGTAAGGTGATTTACAGCATGAAGAGTCAAAAGAAGATGGTGGAAAAAATAAAACAAGACACAATTTTGTATCAAAAGTAAAAACTGCATTGTTCTTGGATAAGCTAGTAATCCTGATGTTAATTATGTACATATACACACATCAGTACGTTAAATACAGTTCTGCTATTTACAGAAACACAGATTGTGCAGGGGCTGACATTTGCTGACTGACGTTGAAGTACCGATGCATTCCATATATTTATAAAAGAAAAAGTGGTTCTAGTGCAATAACACTACATTCTTTCCAGCACCATTACAGACTTCGTTTTCTTAACACAGAAACCAGAAATTTGTCTTTAGGAGGCGAGTAACTCTCTTCTTGTCAGAGTCAAATTCAAATTGCTTTCTTCCATGGAAGAAATAGAAGAAGTCTAGGGAAAAAAGCCGAGATGAATTATGACATTGCAGGTGCACAGATTAGTATGCTTTAGCAACATCCAGAAAGAGCTCAAAAAAACCTTTGGATACACTTATGCTGCCAACAGCATCTGCTCCCAGGAGTAACCTCTGCAAAATGGTGCCCAGCAGCATGGGGACACCTCCCATAGCAAACCAGCCATGTGCACACTGCATAATATCCTTAATGAATCCCATAAGGTGATTCGACAAAAAATTTATCCTCTGTGTTCCTGCAGTTTAAAATATCTGCTGTTACGCAATGGCTGTGTTGAAACACTCCAGAAGAGTGTATTTCCAACCACCTGTGGGTAGGTATTGCACAGCCTGGAGTGTGGCACAGGGCACAGCAAGGTGTGAGCAGGTATGAGCTTGCTGGGGTACCACCAGATACTGCGAATGGAAGGAGAGATCCAGCCTGGGGCAGCTGTGTCCACACTGCCCTCTGGGAGGGAGGGCTGCAGTTAAGGATCCCCAGCACCACGTGTAAGACTCTTTCTGGGGGAAGCTGGTAGATTTGCTGGGAAGCAATTCACATGCATGGGGTTGGATGATCAGACGAGCCAGAAGACAACTGGGAAGCCATGCCATTTGGCAGTGCGGATGCACCCTTGAGTCTGTTCCAGCATCTCCCTGTCTAATAACGTTCTCCCTCATGCAGGAGAAGCTAGTGCCAATTATTATTCTCCAGGTGGTGCCATTTTATGTCAGAGGGCCAGGCTGTGATAGCCTTGCTCACAGCAAGTAGACCTTATGTTGTTGAGTGGTGCTGTCTTGAGTGGTGATCCTCATGGTGTAAGGTGCACATCAACATGAATACAGACATATAATTCTGTCCCTTAGAGCTGGCCTTTCCAGCTGTGAAGCTGTCATCAAAGGTACATCATCACTATTTTTCAAGGGGGTGAAGTGAAGCATGGGAGTGTTACGTGACTATTTCAGGGTCTTGTTGGTCATCCTGAGGGCTATGAGTGGCATTTAGAAGTGCCTCTCTCTGTCCAAGCATTCTCAACCCTATGACCCTGAGCATTTCATACAGATTTTATTGAGAACAGTTACTCACTTTCATGTTGAAAACCAGCATCGATCTTCCCCTTAATTCCTGGAAATGCATCTCTTATCAGCATGGGCTTCCTGTCCATAGACTGACTTCTTTTATTATACCCGAGAAAAATGATAAACAATCTGGTGTCAGTGAAAACTGCCAACAACTCATGATTAATTCAGCTCACCTCATTACCTTGTACCTACCAACAGGTAACTGAGTTTGTTGAAGACTATCAGTAACATTTAGGTAGCCTTGAGACAGATGCAATGTGCCATAAATAATTATTATTCTATTAGCTGCATTGGAAGAATTGCTTCTGTTTACATCAGGCCAAGATATGTCTAAGAATACCTAATACATCATAAATTTGCTAAATATTTTTTTCTGAAAGACTTTATCTAAAGGAGAGGTAGATAACCTTATTTCAAACATAAGTTAGATTTGTAAGATTATAAACAGATTGCTTTCATGTTCCATCTCTGTACGAAATGTTTATCAGGAAAAATCTGTTGTTTTTTTTTTTTAAGTTATGATTTATTTTAAGCCATTTTACTTAAGTTGCTTATAGCAGGCTGTTACATTTTTAGTGAAGTGCAGTTGATCTCTAAGTGCTGGAATAAGAAGGCTTCTGAAAGCATTTTCCTTTCTGATACCTTTGCTCAGTAAGATTTAATGACCACACTGCTCAGCTGAAGTCCTTCAAGCTATGAGAGTTTGAACTAAAATGTGGAAGTCTGATCTTCTGCTGTATGTTCAATGACTTGGGCATTGTGGTGGCAGGAAAGAGAGAAGTAGTGTCATTCATCTGGAAATGTTCAGGTTACCTACTGCTTCTGGTAGCAGTAGGTAACCTGAACCTAGCAGAAGGAAGCCGCTGAAGGAGCACCTCCTTCAGCCATTAGAAATATATGTCCTGTAACACAAACCCGAGTAGTAGCAGAAAATTCTTTGAAGTACATGGCCTTTATCAGCAACTTTATGAAACTATCTGTTGGTAACCGGAAAAGTGATGTGATACTCCTTCTTACCCCACAGAAACATCTTTGATATCAATAGTGAGGTTCTGACTGATTTCCTGAGCTCCCTTGTGGAGCTGTAGGATGGCTTTTTTTCCCCAAGGCAGTTAAATGAAAATAAATAAATGAATAAACCAATGAACTGTTAAATAATTAAATTGATTAAAAGGAAAGCTAAAAACACTGTTTTGCTTCCCTTTCAAATATTTTTCATAGCCAGTTGTGACACTGAAAGAGATTGCCAAAAGTGTGTGACTAATGCACCCTAAAGCATGACATGATATTAATCATGTGATTATTTCCTATTTAGGAAAGTGGCACAGGAAATATTACCGCCGAAATTTGTCTGCTATGAAGTAATATGTCTTCCCCTCATTTCCATTATAAAAAGCAGCATCTATTTCGGTAACATCCTTTGAAAAGCCCAGGGTGTAGATTTTTTGGGGGTATCCAGGAAGTATGGTATCTCCTCTCACAACCCAGAATTCATCCCCTATCAAGAAAAGTTGATGAAAACATGTTATCAAAATCTTCTGGGAATGACACAATCCTTTTCATGAAAACTAATATTTTAATGGAAAAATACAGAGAGAAACTAATGGTGACTTGAAAACATTCGACATATTAGTTCTAGAGTAAAAAAAACCCACAAGAATAGTTCTTCACACCACTTTTTATGAAAACTGACATCTCAGTCTTCGTTCATACTTATGTTAGTTTTCCACAAGCAAGGAAGAAGCATGTGTTATCATTTTTAAATTCGAGAGATAATTTTCCAGAAAAAAGGGAAAATAATGACATTTATTTTGGCAGAGGAATTTTTCTATATTGACATCATTAAAAAATAAGATACATGTTCCTTATCTTGGGTGATATTTTTGTTGTCTCTGTCATTGTTATACAGTGACTTATTGGACTAAATTAAAGCTCGTGGAATCCTACAGGAGGAGCTTAAGTGTTTATTAAGCCAGACAGAAACTCTCAAGGTTACTTGGAAAGACAACATAGGAAAATAATAAGACAACATTTTACCTTTAAAAATGACGGTTTTGTCTTTCTCAGGAATTTCATATGCAGCATCAACACCAGGTGGCAGCTGTGGCCAGAACAAAGTTGTTAAATTAAAATCAGCTGTTCTGACTGCAGGATACTTGCGCCAAAAATGCCTTACATAGGCATAGAACAGGTTTTAAATAAAATCAGACATTCACGCACACTAATGCATGAAACCACATCATGGCAACCAGGGCAGGATTTATCTGACTAAACCCAGCTGTGTGCCTGACTTGGTCACCCTAAGCTCCCTGTGATGTCAACAGAAAGAAAGTTATTTCCATGGTGGGATTCCTCTCATCTTGATGCAGACATCTAAAATAGGTCAGACGAACTGTTTTGTCAAAACAGTTATTATTTTCCCTCACGCAGAAAAGGAGCCTAGAGAGACCTGACTGACATGGCTGGTATGGAGTAAGATTTTGGGAATGAAACTCCACCCTGGGCTTACCAACACCAGCTTAGAGAAATGGTCCCTGTGTGTGAGGATCTTCTGCAAAATAACACTTCACTGGCTTTGCGGATTCAAAACTCTGAGGTCAAACCTCACTTTAATGTTGATGTTGGTTGATGCCTGAAGCAGGGGAAACTCAACCTTAACACATGAAAAGGAGGGGAATCAGCTCTTTTACCCCTTCTCCTCAAGTCTTTGGGCTGTCCTGCCCTGGAGAGAGACAGTTTGTCTGAGTTTAACACTGAATCAATTATCCTTTTCTTTTTTTGTTATACTAAATAACAACTGCAGGGGCTCTTAAAGTAGGTGTTGTGTCAGGACTGGTAAACCCTCAGCTCTCTAAAGGCAAGAACAGCAACGAAAGTGCTGAGAGTCCCAGGGCTGGTGGTGCCTTTTGCCAAAGCTGAACTCTCCCAGATACCAAACACTTGCTTACAGCGTAAGGTGAAAACAGACCATGTTTTCAGAGGAGCCATCTTTTGCCGTCCTATTCATAGCATGACTTGTTTCAATGGTGGTCTTCCTCCTTAGACCTATCTTGTTTTTGCCTCCCACCACTTAGCCTGATTCCCTGTCTTGCCTTCCTGCCTAGAGTGGCTGATATTCTGTGTAAAGCTGTTTTTCTATGCTATTTTACTTTCAGAAAGCTGACTTACTTACTTGTCTTTGAAGAACATTATTTCTCCACGGAAAGTGATGACAGCATCAAAAGCTAAGTCGGGGCCACAGGTGTTTGGCAGTGCAGGATCTTTTGACTCATTTTGGTCTGTTATCTCAGTAGATTCCCTTTGGTCATCGTGGGTATTAGAAGATGGTCCTAAAAGAAGCAGTTTATGGAAGAAATTTAAGTGAGAAACTCATTCAGGTATATTCAGTACACAAAAATGTCACTTAAAGGTATTCCAAAGTCTTTGAAATTATAAGCATAATTTGATTAATAATTGTGAATTACCGTAGAGGTACTGAATGCCATTAATATCATCCTGATGAAGAGGGAATACTGAAGGGTCAAATTTACTATAAACTGGGTACATCAGAGCATTGGGGTCTTTGGAATGGAAAAGTCCCAGTGAATGGCCAAACTCATGGGCAGCAACATAAAACAGGTTTGTACCTGAAAGCAACAAACAAAACACATAATAGGAGAGTTATGTCTTTTCATTTGTCCTGAAAACATGATTGACATAAGGTAGGTCAGAAGCTTTCAGAACTGCTTTCCTAAGGAAGCGAAGCTGTTATGGGAAATTCAGTTGGAGATGGAATTCTGGTCAGAAAGAAAAACAATGACATCATTACAGTAGAGTACAAGGAAATAGTCTGTAGATCCTGCAGAAGTCAGGCTGGGAGAAGGACCCTGGAGATGTAACTGTTTGAGGAGAGACAAGCAGGTTGGAGGAGTGGGGAGAAGGGGGCTGCCAGGTCCCTCAGCTCCCTCCCAAATAAATCTCCACCTGGACCATGGCAGAAGTTCAGCTGGAACCTTAACTTTTTAAACCAGAGGGCTCAGAGTCTTTTTATAGCTATGGAAACCATCTGCCCAATACTCCTTAAAATCAGCCACATATTTTAAGCACTTCTTAAGAAGAGAGGAGACAGACACCGCACCCTTGAGTTCATGTATAGCCTGCTTCAGGAAGGGCTCAGAGAACTTAATTTCCTACCCTCGGTGCTTTTGGTCCAGGTTTCATCCTCATCAAAGCGAGCATCTCCACCAAAGTCCTTGCCAGGTGCGTAGGCATGAGCAATGGACCCTCCTGGGCCATCAAAGGGGATGAAGTCGTCGTGACCTGAGGAGCAAGTCACATAAACAGCTGACTGGGGGTTATGGAGGTAACAGATCTCAGCCATGTGCAGAGCAATCTCTGTTCTGCTGCTTTTGTAAACTTTCAAGTTCCTCTTCCACACAGATTTGCTAAAAGCTCTATTTTTCACAGGGAAAACTTAGGAAAATTTGAACTGATGCATCAGGAGTGAAATCTTGGTTTCCTCAAGCAATGGGTGGACATTTACATACTGTTGCTGCAAGGGAAGATGAGGAAGTGGTTTAGGTTTCCTTTTTTTGTTCATAAGGTAAAATTTTCATAAACTCTGTGTCAGCAGCCATCAGGTGGTTACCTGAGCCTGACTGGTAATTTAAGTGGGAAGACCATAAGCCCTTGAATGTAGTCTCCAGAGAAGGATTTAAGGACATGGAGGTTACACGCGGTACCTGCACACTGTGCATAGCCCAGATGAGTGGATTTGTTTGGGTGGGAACAGAGGAGCTGACTAGAATAGTGCATGTATGCATGACTGTTAACGAAAGAGGCAGACTGCTGGTAATCCTGCCCAGAGGGAAAATCCAAAAATATAAACCTTGAGTCTGCCTAGAGCTTATTTAGCCCACACAAAGCCCATGACTAATCCCAGGAGTGTAACTAGAGCTACCCACACCCTACGGCTCTGAGTCTGGGTATATCCCACTACTCCTAAGCCTCTTGTGGTTTGTGCACACACTGGGCATCATATACTGGGTATAGGTCCAGGGAACTACAGGCAGCTTGTTACCTTTATTTTCTCCCTCCTTGCCTTCATCTGCCTTTATAATCTCCCGGAAAGTTCTTCAAAAATTATAGCCATAGTGCCTTGAGCAGGAACTGTGCTTTTCCTTCTGCTTGTTCAACCTGACACTGAACTTTGTGCATGCTATCTATGAGAAGAAATCATTAGCATTTCAGATCGGCATCTCCATATAGGCAGTAACTTGGCAATAGCTCGTAACGGTTACATAGGGTTTTACCTCTGGCTGCAAAGGAGATCATTATGTCTGCACCCCCTCTCTCCTTCTTGATGAATTTCACTGGAGTGACACTGCTCCAAACACAGCGCTTTCTTGATCGCTGCATTGACATCTGCCGGACACAGGTCTGGAGTGTAGTTTAACATCCTTTAAAATACAAGATAGAAAACCAGCTATGTTCTTACAACTTATGCTGCGTAACACACTGTCCTTACAACAAGAATTCCACTGTAACTACCCGTATGTCAGAACTTGTTTTGCCCATTTTGGCTCTCCTGCAAAGGTGGAGAACCTGGCTACGTCAGGGAATCCACAGTGACTTTTCTGTACCAGGTCCAAAGTGCCAGAATCCAGTTTCCCTGTCACCTCCAGCCCAAAGAATTCCTGCATTTCTTTTATTTTTTGGGTCATTGTACTATTACTTTTCCAAATGAAAGATTCTCCATCTTTCTTAAAGCTGTAGTAATTTTCCAGGTACTTCTAGTCAAAAAAAAAAAAGCATTTTAGGACAGTCAGTGGTGTTTGCTTTTGAAGATCATAAAAAGTTATACTTACACCACTTCAGACATGTACCTTTGCTACTTTTCTTTCTGTTCCATGGGAGTATGGATAAATGGGTAATAGAGTTTGTTAAAGCCTGTATGAATATTTTTCTCTTAATTATAGTTTTTTGCATTATATTATGACTATAAATGTTTTGCCGTTTACTCAGAATGCATCCAAAATTAGCATTAGTTGAATAACTTGATTATTTTCTGTTAATGTACCCTCTGCTTACCCTATGCTCTAGGCTTACCCAGGGTGCTTTAGAGCAGGCAGTGCAGAAGCTGTTTGAAATATATGACTGAATACAGAATTTCAGCAGTAGTATCCCATTTTCCCACATTTTTTTGACAGTAATAATTCAGACAAAATAATAGCCTTATTTTATGAAGAGCTATGTCTCATAATAGCAGAAATCACACCAATAACCCCATTTCCACCTGAACTACAAATCAAATGTAGACTGACTCAGGTGTTTAATTATTTGTAGAATCAACACACAGGTGAATGTGTCATCAGTTTTAATTGTTCTCTACAAAAAAATAAAACAAGAATGAGTCAGGGTTAAAGAGGCCTTTGCCATCATGGTACAGAATGCAGCCCCCTCTATTTTGACAAATACCCAATCATGTTATTCATTCTACTGGAATTTGCAGAACTGCCTCCTCGGATACTATATACTAGTTCCAGAGACTGCAATGAGCACTCAACAGTTGCTAAAGATCTCCTTCCCAGAGATCTACCTTCCTCACCTGGATAAGCTGCATGCCTCCTTCTTTATTCTGTCTTGTATCTGCAGGAAAAGCACAAGAAAGTGCTGCACATAATAACAGGAGAAATGGAACCTTCTCCATTCTCATTTTCACTTACCTTTAGAAAAGCCTTCCTTGTAGTCTGCCACACACTTGCTTCGTCTTTATATAGGACATGTTTGCTTCATAAAAGCTTTCCAATCCCTGACTCACTGATTCTCACAATTTCTAGTTAGCAACAGAGCACATGCAAAACAGTGGTTTTATCATAAAAAAGCTTAGCGCTGTCTTTCATCCGGTTCCACCCTTGTACAGGTTTTGCAACATGGAAATATGATTAATGAGGAGATAATAAACCTGTAGTTCTTTTTAATAAGTTCATTAACCTTTTAGTTATTAAATGTCCTTTTACTCTCAAAAAAATTAAAGCATATCTGTTTAATGTTTTCCATTCAAAGTTCCTATTGATTTCAAATGGGTTGTTGAAGTACCTGAAGGGAAAAGCATTCACAGAAGGTTACAGGACTGGAGACTACAAGTAGAAAAAAAATTTCTAGTTTTTTTGTAGTTGCCTGTACAGGAGCATGCACTTTTAGAGATTATTATAGTGCCATCATCTCTCCCTTTGGTGGAGTCCTTCAAAATTAGAAGCTTAATGCTGAAACTCCCTGCTTGCTGAAGTAGTGATTTGTTCATGCAGTTTTTCTTTGATACAGTTCTCACCTGGATGAAACTTCCTTTTGTCTGTAGGAAAACGTGGGCATCCAGCAAGGAAATGAAAACACTTTTCTCAGCACAGCTAAATTCATTATAAAAATTGAGCCAAGGTGTTTCCACGCCACTTTTATTCATCAGTTTCCACTGTTCTCAGCGAATTGCCCAATTACTTCATATTTCATACTCTCCTTCTTATTATAAGGTTTTAGAGTGCATTGAGGTTTTCTGGATCAAACTCTTGGAGGTTTTTCCCTTCAGAGGAGAACATTCTCTGTTCTCCATATCTGCCGTTGATTGTAAGAGCTGCTGAGACTCAACATCAGGTCTATTCTAGCATTGGGTCCACTTTTGCTCCATGCCCCATCACACCCTCCACACACTGCCACAAATAAGGAGAAATCAGAGGTGACAGTGAAGGTCCTTGGAATACTGAAGAAAGATGTCTACAGCCATTGGAGACAGCCTTCTTTATCTGAGAATTCTACGTGGGGCTGACACAGGATTTAGGGTACACCTTCAGCACTGCAGGGCAGGTAGGACATTGCATGTGCAGAGAAATAATCTCCCTTCAGAGAGAGCTGGGCTCTCTGAGAGAGCTCTCTCAGAGAGAGCTCAGCCACAACCAAAGCCTAAAGGCCTGATTTCTGAAGGTAGCCTTCACATACCAGAAGGTATCTAGTTAGGATATCAAAGTGTGTAGGCACTTTTGAAATCAAAGGGAATTAATTCCATTATTTAAGTACAAGCAGTACTCTCAAGTGCCCTGCCTAACCCTGGAGGCATCAAAAGTCCTTGAAGTTTCTTCTGGACAGGCTGTGTACACAGCACAAGATATTGAGAAAGACACTGGGAGATACTGGGGCAACACCAGTTTTCCTGTGTCTCTGCCCTGCCTGGACTCCTGCCAGGTGAGCTCACCCACTTGTCAGTCCATGACTTCACCATGGTGCACCACTGTCTTTGTGGCAATGCTGAGCTCTTCAGTCCCTACATGACTTTTAAGCCCTGCTGAGATTCATGGCTTAATTTCTGACCTCGGTTGGTTTTAGGTCTTGCTGTAGTGGTGCTCAGTGCGTATCCAGCATGGCGCAAGGCATGCATAAGGAGCAGAACATGGCAGAGAAGAGGTTTGCCAAGATCAGACATGGCAGCATCTCGACTGTCCGTCCCTGGTCTTGTCTGCTAGCACAGTGGGACGGTGGGTCTGCGGGTACACTAGGAGACACATGGCTTTCTGTGGACCTGGTGGATGGTGTGTGGATATTAGTTGGTGTTTTGACAAGATGTCTGAGGGATATGCCCTGTGCAGAAGACTGGGAGCAAATCTCACCTCTGCCTAACAGGGTTTGAGCTGTGGTAACTGGAAGACTGTTCTCCCTCTTGCTGCCTTTGCCACTTCTGCTAGAGAAAGAGGAATAGCGAGGAGGAGTTGACTTGCTTGTATAATCACATCATCAGAGCAGTGCTTTGAGAGATGACATAAAACCCTTTCAAGGAGAGGGCGGACTTCAGACAAGGTTTTTTACAGTCCAAGGGGTGTTTTAGTCACTGAGCTATTGCCCTGTGAGGGGGACCCAAACAAGATAGACAGAGGAAGCACACATGTTTTTGTCTGTGTCTCACCAATCTTCCTCTGGAGGATTCATCTCTGGTAGTTACATGAATACCTTGGGTTGTTTTCTTATCGCTTTGGCTTGTTTGCTCTGGGAAGTGGTTCTTGTCAGTAAATTCTTGTCCAGCATTGCGAGCTGGACCATCAGCCCTGCCTCCATTCCCATGGCACATGGTCGCAGCTCAGCAAGGGTAATCCCCTGACTCCGTGGTACCCTGTAACTGTACATCCATCACTTCCCACCTTGCCTGCATGCTGTCTCCATCCCAAAATCAAACACCTACTCTTCTCTCTGGCTGCTCATGTCCTGCTGTACCAACAACTCTGCCCACCAAAACCAGCCACAGCGGCACTGAACCACAGGTCCTCTCAGCCCATTGCCATGTTCCACATTGACCAGCAGGCACCTGTCCCCATCCCTGCCTTGACCCCTCTGTCCCCATGTGGTGGGGTCATGGCAGTTGAGGCCACAGCCACCAGTCTCTCCACAGTCCTTCTCACACCATCGTGTAGGATCTTCTACTTCTTCCACCTCCCCTGCATTGTTCCTGAGTGTCCCCTCCTCTGTCCCCCAGGTCATTTCTTATTGCCTGTTGAAGCTGCCCACCTACTTCTGCTTCTCTTTAACTTCCCCCCTACAGATACCGAGCCTGTTAAAAATGGCTGTGGAGTCCTGACACTGTTCAGGCTTCTGTGTGGTTATATCAGATACCTTGTCTCCAGCCGATTGAACAGAACACAAGAACCAGAACCAGCATACTCGAGCAAAATACTTTATTAGTCAAAACCAATTTGATTAATAAATAATTGGAAAACAAAATAAATTAAAACTGTACATTAAGTTTTACATTTTTAAGGTTTTAAATTAGAATTATCAAAGACCATCATTTCAGACTCAGATGCACAGTAAAAGCTGAATGATATTGTTTACAACCAAGAAACATGAAAAAACATTTCTGGTACAAATACAGCCCTGCATCATCACTTGATATTTCTAGCAATTAAACCAGCTGTTGCTCTTCATTATACGGATGAGTTTCTTGTTCTTGATGTCAACCTCATACTGGTTTGATCCATGGAAAAAGTAGAAATGTCCTAGAATTGAAAGGAAAATTATTGGAAAACTAATATTTCCTTTTTGTATACATATTGATAAACACTCTCTATTTTCTTGGGCGATTAAAAAAAATATCAGAACAAACATTTCATGTATATATATACGTATTTGAAACACAGACTTTTTTGGCTTCGGTTAGCGGTCTTTTTTTTTTGTTTATAATTACATTTTAATTTATTTACCATTTTTCTGAAAGGCAGCATCAATTGTGTGGCCAATTCCGTGGAAGTCAGCTGCTATTTTTCTTGGATATCCCCTTTCCATTGATTGAGTATTTTCATTGAAACTAAAGATATTGCATGAAAACAAGAAACAAACATGTGATGTTCAATGTTGAAACCAGGCGGAATTTTTACTAGATAAGCCTACTCTCAGCTGAAAATCCAGTAACGGTGAGCATCTGTGATCTCATAGAACTGTATAATTCCCAGCTGTGTGAATATTTACATCTTCAGTGGCCTATGAAAGGCTGTTTTCAGTACATCAGACTAAATAATTCAGTTCCATTCCCTGAGACTGGTAATAAGGCTGGATAGGGCTTATACTGAATAATAAAATACAATAAATATTCAAACTGAATATTTTAATTTTACAGCATCCAATCTATGAATAATACTTTTTCAATATAATGTTACAGATTAGTTATTAGGGTTAACATTACTGCTTAGCTGAACTGTTTCTTAAAATGTAAATATTTTAATCTCTTTTCATAGCTTTCTTGATAGATTTGTCATTTGTAAATTTCAGAGAGCACTTCTGCCCCCTAATAGCTACTGAATGAATACATGAAGTGATGACAAAGTCTACTCACATTATCACATTAATATCACATTTTATATTAATTTCATGTAATACTGCTTCCTAACAGGTAAACAAAGCTCGTTTACTTGTGTCTGTTAATCCCAGACTAGTGATAGTAAATGGATGTTGTCTTTATCTCAGGTGTTACAGATTTGGTTCTATGAGAAGACATGAGTAATTGCCTCTGAGTTTCAGCTTTATACTGGCTGAAAAGGCTGACAATAAAAGGCCACAAACTTACTCTACAAATTCTAATATAACTTATCATTTTAAAAGCTATTTTGATCATCTGTTGTGCAAAATAGGAATGAGCCTTACCTCCAGTACTTGTTGCCTACAAAGAAATAGGTTTTTTTGGTATTTTGATCATGAACAGCTGCATCAATTTTCCCCACGCTTGTGGGGAAGCCCAGGTCCTGAATAGGCTTGGGGAAGCCTCGCTCTATGCTGTAGCCACTGACAGCCCAGTACTGGTCATCTGCAAGAAAACCAGAAGAAGTTAGTAGGGATTCCTGGGGAGGCTGAGCTCCTCTGCATCAAAGACCCAGAGCTTTCTGTGTAGTAAATGCCACCAAACAGCATGGATGTCCAGCTAAGAAGAACATGACCCTCTAGGGCACACAGAAATTTGAATATTTCAGAGCTTTGAAATATTTTCCATTTTTTATACTCATCAGAGTATTATATACTCAGTAGTTAAAACTCAACATATTTTCTAGGTCTGTTTGGCACCTTTAAAAATATATTTAAATAACTTCATGTA
Organism: Stercorarius parasiticus; assembly: GCA_013396915.1. NCBI lineage: Eukaryota > Metazoa > Chordata > Aves > Charadriiformes > Stercorariidae > Stercorarius > Stercorarius parasiticus. The sequence continues at coordinate 287,454 of VWZL01004521.1, forward strand.
GGCAATCAATTTTGTCTCAGTTATGATATTCTCTGTTGTGAAGCAGCATTAGTTAATGACAGTAACAGCATTTTGAAAATGAAAATGGATTGAAATATTAAGAATATATATTATTATTGCTGTTGTATTACTTCTATTATTATTACTTAACATACAGAAGTATATACAAGCTAGAAGTACTACTATGACTGTATTCATTCAAAAAAAGGACTAATGGAAATGTAAGAGAAATACCTTTAAAAAACATTACTTGATCCTTCTTGTCAACCTCATAAGCAGCATCAAAGCCAGCTGCCAGTGATGGCCAGAAAGAGGAGATGGTGTCGTGCTCAATATCTGAGAAATATGGACTTTTGCGCCAGACGTAGCTGATGTTAGATAGAAACGAAAACAGCAGTGTTTCATTGTTTGTATTTCACTATGAGATCACTAGCACAGAAATGTACTTTAAATCCTATTGCTTGGATAGCTGTCCTCCCTATGAGGCAGAGATATCACCTCTTTTGTGATGCAGTGCTTTACTTTGCCCACTCTTTCATAGACATTTGCCCTTTACTGCTGGCTGCTCTGAGGTCACAGAATGGTTGAGGTTGGAAGGGACCTCTGGAGGTCATCTGATCCAACCTTACAGCTCAAGCAGGTGCATCTAGAGCTGGTGGCCTCGTAGACATCTCCACTGACACCCTGATGGCTTGCCCAAGACAACACATGATGTTCTGTGGTACTGCTGACAACTGAAGCTTTATCTTCACCATATCCTATGCAGGTAGGCACAGCTGCATTCTTAATTTCAATTTGGTTACAAATGTTCATTAAAATTCTTGAGAAACATTTTAAAAATCAATTTAAGGAGGAACTGCTCCTTCCTCTTCTTCCCTGAAAATTATTAAGTTTTTAAGATACGATTCTTCATCATGTTCTTTAGAAGGGGAATCAGACCCAATTGTTCAAAGGAAACTTGTTCAATCAAAACACAGTTACCAACCCAAGAAATGGGTGAAACCCTGGGCCTGACATGCTGTTCACCCTTGCCAGGGTGGATGTGCCCAGCCAACAACCTGCCAGTGCCCAGTGTCAGATCATGCCCAAAAAGTGGACACCTGTAAGAGCAGGGGCTTCCTACAGACAGTACTGGACAGTAGTCCAGTGCGGACTCCAAGGTGGAAGTACCACAGAAAGTCACCAGTGAAATTTTCCACAGCTCCCTGAACCACACATGGGATGGTGTGACGAAGATGGTGGTGCATGCGAAGCAGCTGCAGGCTGAGGAATGACACTGGGATTATTCAGCCTTGCACAATTTTAACAGACATGGCTGATGATAGATGATGGCTTAAAACATTTTACTCACCTGTCAGTAAACCACATTACTCACCAGCCCCACTAGTAAAATTTTGCAGTTGCCTTAGTACTTTCCAAAAGAAATATCTTCCTTTGTAACCAAGGGAAGATAAATTCCTTAAACTGAACTTTATACTTTGCCTTTGTGAATCTCGCAAAAAGCTGTTGCTAGAAATGAAAGCGCTTACCTGCCTTTGAAGAACAGTATTTCCCCACGGAGAGTAGTGATAGCATCAAAAGTCAAATGAGGGTCACAGTCCTCTGGTCTTGTGGGGGTTTTGGAGGGTGTTGTTTCTGTTGGTTCTTCCCGAGGTGACATTTCAGTTGGTGCTTCTGCAGGTATCATTTCAGTTGGCTCTTGTGGGGGAAAAGCTTTTGTTGGAAGTGCAGGAGATTCCCTGGGGGGTCCTTTGGGAAACAGGTAAGTGTGGAATTGGAAGGTGAATTAGAGTGTTTCATGTTGCAGAGCTTCAGGATGTGCCATATGAAGCCAAAAGCATAGGTTTTCTTAAGGCTGAAACACAACTAGAAAATTAGTGCCAGGGAAAGTTCCTGGGCAATTTAGCTTGGCTTTCTGTTCTGCTGACTGCTAAAATGGTCTCTGGCACTGTTTTACCTTGACAAGCCATTGGTCTCTCAAACTGTATGTGCTCACAAGTTCATGTAGAGCAAGCACCATTTCCAAAGGGCAGTTGTACATGTGACCACACTTTTGTGGAAGGTAAGAAAGTTTAATACTACAGACACGGGCTGTTCCTCTAGTGTCATTGGAGGAAGGCTCTTGGACCTTTTGACTTACAGCCCATAGATTCTAGTTTGCAGATGTAGACTTTTAGCCACAAAGAAACCAAGAGATTTACCCAAAAATAATAGGAAATTAAACCTCAGTATCCTTCCTGAGGTAGAAAGTTTAGTACATTTTAGCTGTTGAGTAAAATTCATTATAAATGTTTATCCATCATCCACCAAAAAATGATGCTTCTTGCTTACCATAGAGGGCCTGAATGCCATCAATATCATCCTGAGGAAGCCTGTAGTCCCTTGTATCCCTGGCCATATATATAGGATACATCAAAGCACCAAAGACGTTGGAATGACCAAGGCCTAGTGAGTGGCCCAACTCATGAGCAGCAACAAGAAATAAGTTGTATCCTAAAAAAAGTCCAGCACAAAGAACAAACACTAAATAAATTTTCTTGCATGACAGTGGGATACAGGTTCCATCCTCTTATGGATGATATATTGTTTCTGATCATAATAAAACAGCAAAATCTCACTATGTCCCAAGTAAGAGGTTCCCTGGAATCCTGGAGGATAAATGAATTTAGAATTATAAACATTTATTTCTCATGAGGAAACCAATCTGGGACAGTTTGTGTTCAGGCTGCAGAAACTTTCCTGCCAACAAAGAATCAATGTTTCTTTAATGTTAATAGTGACTCAAAACTGGGTCAGAACATTTTAGTCATCTGGTCAGATTTCGGGAATTATAAATGACATGGAATTTACCTGGTAACTACTTCACAAAGACCAGTAACATGTAACATTATCCCTGGATGTTGCTGGAAACCAGAACACTTCACTGTTCTATTTAATTCTATTTACCAACAAACTCAAGATTTTTTTTCCCTTCCCAGAAGTTAACGATTTGCATCATTTTTAATTAAAAAAAAAAAAAAAAAGAAAAAGAAAAAGTGAGAGCTCAATATTACAACTTTTAAGTTCATTAGCTGAGGGTGAAAATTCCTTGCTTTACAATGTTATGATTACCCAATATTGCTGTTTCATGCTAACGTTATTTCCTTCACTGGTGCTGTAATTGCAGTCTGTGCCTTAACTTCAGGGGACTGCCATGACTGCAGCCCAGGTCAAAATATGCAGAATCATTTTACTAAATTACACTGACATTTTACGTCTCAGTAAATACTGGAACTACTGCCGTGGGAACTGTGACTCTACAGTATCTTCAAGACAACACTGTCTAAAAAAACCAGGCAACGCAATACTTAAGATTACCTACCACTATAGGTAGTAAATTTGGTCCAGTTTTCATCTTCGTCAAAGTGGGCATCTCCTCCTATCCCACTGCTGGGGGGGTAGGCATGAGCCAGAGTTCCTCCTGGACCATCAAATGAATAGAAGTCACCGTGAACTAAAAAAAAAAGGAAAAAACGGGATGCTTTTCATCATCTCTGTAAGAAAAACTGACAAACACTTATAATTCCCAGGCAAGGGAGTCCCCTTACATCCAGCTGCGAAGGAGATCATGATATCTGCTTGACCACTGTAAATCCTGGTGAACCTCAGAGGGGTGACACTGCTCCAGAGCTGGAAGGCTTTTGCAATTGCTTCCTCTACATCAGCTTGTAGCATGTCTGGAGTGTAGTTCAAAATCCTGTGAAATAAGGAGAAAGGAATTAAAAGCAACCAGATCACATGTGGCTGGGGCACATCTTATCAAGGTCAAATACTTTAATCAGTGATTATTATTATTTATGTGTCTTGAGTTCTTTATTTTCAAATTTGCTTCCATAACAGAATTTTTCACAGTTTTCTTTCACGTCTTTCAGAAATCCTAACCTATGTACTCTCAGTTGTATCCCTTCTATCCACTGAGCATATCATTTAGTAGGCTGTTAACTAACTAACGTAAACTCTTATTTTGGTATTTTCATCATTGTTTGGAAGCCTAAAGCAAAGGATATGAACAGTCCCCACATTCGTGGCCCTTTCATCCTGAATGGGTTTTTGTATGGAGAAATACAGGAATAAATAGTAAAGAACCCATTGTCATTACTTCTGCCTAGCGTTCACAAAGGTTCCCAGTGGTGTACGGAGAAACATGCTTTAATATATGTTACCGATATGTCACATCTTCTTTCTGCCACCTAGGGCTCTGTGGGAAGGTGCTGTATGAACCAACGTCTGGTATTCCACATCTAGGCTGCTTCATCATGTCCAGTGTCTTGTGATTCAGCTCCCCAGTCACCTCTAGCCCAAAGAATGACTGCATTTCTCGGATTTTGTCAGCCATGTGATTGAGGTTCTTTGATTTAAAGAGAGAATCTTTCTCTTCTTTAAAATCATAAAAATTTTCCAGATATTTCTGATGGGGAAGAAAAAGCAACAGTTTAGAACATAATCATTTCTTTTCAAAGGCAGAGTGTTGTTAATAAAATATTCTACATCACCAATGCATCACTACACTCTTTTTCTCAATAAATTATTTCTTAAGTTCTGTTTGTAGTCCTTACCTTAGCAAATTGCATATCTTCTTTTTGCTTTTCTGGAACCACTGGGAAAGCACAAGAGCATGCAACATAGAGTAACACAAGGAGAGGAAGGATCTTTGTCTTCATCTTTGCCTCCCTTTGCCTATTAGCCCTTGCTAGAAGACCTCTCAGTCTCTTCTTCTGTACAAGGCTCACCAGTGTTTCTCTATTTATATCATTTGTGTGCTTGCTAAAGTCAATAACTGCATGACTCAGTTTATAACATCCTCTGATTTCCCACAGAAACATAGAAAACAAATTTGGTTTTAAAGCAAGCTAACACATGACAGTTTACCTTGCCCAGAAAACCCTGATTTCGCAATCATACTATTGGACGGTATGTTTTTTTTTCTTCCTCCCTAAAGTGGACCAGTATTTTAAACTGACAAGTATCTGAATCTATAATAAGTCACCTGGATAAAAATCACCTAATTTTTCAGGGGTGCTAAAAGGACCTGGTCTTTCTAAGGGACAATAATCAGTAATTCCTTGTGGCACGCGATAAGAGATCTCCAGAAACGTCCCTCAGTTTTCTCAGTGTGGCACCCATGCAGGACGTCAACATGTCAGGGATGAACCCCTTCTGTTAGCTTATCTTGTCCCTGACAATTTTAGTGACATAGCTGATTATACAAATGACCCATTTACCTCTTCTCTTGAACGTGGTATTCCAGCATGGTTACAGAACTATCACCTGTGCTGCTTACTTGGCCCATGTAATCACAGATTTATGGCTTCATCCCCTTGTTGTCCCATGCTCACCCCGGGCAACCCCCACACCACAACACAAAGGTTCTGGGCCCCTCTGTACAAGAGGGACCTTGAAGTGCTGGAGCGGGGCCAGAGGAGAGCTACCAAGCTGGTGAGGGGTCTGGAGACCAAGCCATACGAGGAGAGGCTGAGGGAACTGGGCATGTCTAGTTTGGAGAAGAGGAGGCTGAGGGGAGACCTCATTGCCCTCTTCAGTTACCTGAACGGAGGTTGCAGAGAGGTGGGTGTTGGCCTCTTCTCCCAGGTGAATAATGACAGGACCAGAGGAAATGGTCTGAAGTTGCGGCAGGGGAGGTTTAGATTAGATCTTAGGAAGAATTCCTTTACTGCAAGAGTGGTCAGGCACTGGCACAGCCTGCCCAGGGATGGTTGAGTCCCCATCCCTAGAGGTATTTAAGAAACGTGTAGATTTGGCACTTCAGGGCATACTCTAGTGATAGAGATTGGGGGTGGGGGTGGGGCGTTGTGTGTATGGTTGGACTCGATGATCTCAAAGGTCCTTTCCAACCATGAAGATTCTATGATTCTATGATTCTATGATTCTATATTCTGGTCTGCACAGCCTATCAGCCAAGGGCATTTTCACAACTAAAGAAGAAATGATAGAAATTGTCCTAGAGAACTACAGGCACCTTGGGAATGCAGGGGGTCTTCAGATAACTTTTTAATACATGTCTCCAAAGTCAAATGGAAGATGAGGAGGATTTGAGGTGTAGATTTTGAGTTCCCCAATTTGCCAGAAGTCCTACTTTCAGTTCCTGTGTCCTTTTCTGAACATGATGCATTGCACTTCATGCAGGCGTTGCAGAACCACTGTCACTCAGTTCCCTCTTTCCTGCCTGTCATTTCTGAGACATCCATCTTTTGAAGCAGAATTCTCCTGTGTTGACTTAGTGCCCACATGCAAGTTCAAAAGGAGAAATATGAGCTAAAAATAATCTACTTCTTTTTGAACATGAGAAAAAGAAGGAAAATAAACCACTTTTCCAGTGAGAGCAAACATGTTGGAAGCTTCAAAACAACAACCCCAGCACCACAGCAGCTGAGCTCTGCAGTCTGCGAGGTGACCTGGGGAAAAGGCATGGCCTCCTTCCAAAGGAAACTGGAGCTGAACTGGCCAGCTGGAGTAGGGTCACACTGCATGCCTGACCCAGGTCAGAGTCCGGGTCTCTGAACCGCTAGGTGAAGTGGCACGGATGTTTACGTCTAAGGCTGCAGCAAGATGAGGGTGGCTTTGCCCAATAGCTCACTGCTGCTGTAACGGGGTGCTTCTGCTCCTCCCACCCTGGCCAGCACTCCTGCTGTTTCCCTGTGGCCTGCTCATACCAAGTGTGCCCTCAGTGAACCGATTCAGATGGCTGAAGCTGCAGGAAAGCAGCCCAGAAAAAGAACCCCAACCTCACCAAGGATATCACCAATGATAGCTTTCTGCTTGGTTTAGCAACGGCATTGGCTCCCTAAGGGTGAGAAGAGCACCCGAGCCAGCATGAAGGAGGGGTGGGATATCACAGATGGGAATGGGGACGCAGGGAGGCAGCCAGACATGAGCCTGGGACGTTAGGACCTCTCCCTTTGGCAGTGGCAAGGTAAAATATTGTCTCTGCTGGTGACAGAACAGCACCCCAAAATGTATTCGTAGAGTATTCATCTGCATTTCATAGAGTATTCGTCAGCTTTTCCGCAAAAGAAATTCGGACACAGAGCAGGGCCATTTTAAATGCTGTGTTTGTATGTCTGCACCTAGCAGCAGCAGTTAGCATATGGCACTTATCCTCTTTGCTTTCAGCTAAATGTTTTGTAAACACCCTGCTTGCTGTGTCCAGGGGATCTGGGGCGAAGCAGTCAGAGCAGCGAGATGCAGCACAACCAGTTGGCAAACATTTTAGCAAGCCCTTTTTAATGTTTAGGAAGCTAGTATTCCTCACTGACTTTTGCACAGCTGCTGATAGGCCAGTCACAGCTCCTTCGTAGCTGTTGGCTTCCCCTTTGAGGGTCTGTTGCCTGTGTGCCGGAGCTGACATTTATGGAGTGGCTGGTGAGTGCTGGGGGGGAGAGCTGGACCTTGCCTTGGGAATGAGTTTGGCAGCACAAGTGGGGAAAATTCACAGCTGAGGCAGCCTGCACGGCTCTGAGATGTGTGAGCAAGCGTGCTTTTTCCTTGCATGCATATCCAAGGGAGGACTTGCCTTCTAGTGCTGACACCAAAGCCATCAGCAGCTTTTACGGTTTAAACTAATACGGGTACTGTCCTGGGTTTAGGCATTACGGGATGCAAACGGGAACTGTGTTGTGGCTTTAATCAGAAGTTTAAAGTGCTTGAAAATTGCCTTGTCAATGGACACAGTGAAGACTGGCAAAGACGCAGCTCTGATTTAAATGGGGTGAGCTGAAGAAAGGACCTCACATGGCACTTTTGCCTTACCTATGGGTCTATTGGTTCATGAGTTCTGCTTCAGGGGTGCCCAGAAACACTTAATTCTTGACAGATGTGGTGCCTGTTTCATGCCTTGGCCCCAGAGGTAACCCCAATGAGATGCTGATCTTCCCATCTGCCCTGGGAGGCTGCTCCCCTCTGTGCCCCGAAGTCACTGTTGACCTCAGCTGGGTTGGAGACGGCACAGACCGCAGCGGTGACTCTTGCCAGCTTATACAGCAGCAAAGCAGCCAGGACGGATTCAGGAATACTGCTCATTTCTTCCCTCAGCTCATCGGCATTCAGACTCCTACGTCCCATATCACCGTCAAGTGCCTTAATCACCACACTCAGGGACAAGAGTGGGTGCTTTCCCAGGAAGACCCCTGCAGTAGAACAGAGCATTTCACTGAAAGCCTGCCAACATTCAGGCTAATAGTCCTCCACTACAGAACTGTGTCTTCTGACAGTGTAATTTGTATTATCCTGTGGGGTCTAGCCCAAGTGCCGGGATTTTAGCAGATTTGTCAAAATTCTAGCTGGGAATTTTGCCATTTCTTATTTTTATATGGTTGAAATTCCATCCAGAAATGTCATGCCTGTTCTGTTTGGCAATTTTGACTTATGGAAAGAAGAAGTGGAAGGATATTTAACCTAGTCATATAAACAATTATCATTAACTGTATAAACAACTGCAAACTATGTCAAAGGAAACTTGAACTAGCTAAATATACACACACGCTATGATTTCACCTCCTAAATTTATAGAAGGATCTGTAGATGCTGTCTTTCCCACCTCCTCTTCGTTCATAACGTGCCAAAGAAGCGGATGGGGTATGAAGGTGTTGGATATGGAAGAAGCTGCTGGTTTTTTTTTTTCACTTGAATGGAACTGGGAGATAAATTCATATAAGCAGGTTCTGGGACTTGAGGATCAATAACTGAATAGAAAAAAACACAAGGCCTTTACTTCATTACATGGGCCAGTCTTCAGCTAGATAATAGCCAAGAGGTGGTTGGGAGGAGGTAGGCAAACAGAAAAATTGCCACATGGAAACAAAAAAGGTAGGTTGGTTATTAAAAGACACAGGGAAACCAGAGAATATTTACTGAAAACTAAACACTTTCAATCTATCTCTGCAAGACAGTATTTTGAGAATGTTGAAACTGAGCCTGAAATAGGTATTGACTTGAATTGCACAATTTTGCCCGTATATCCATATACCTCCATTCATCAGTGGGATTTCTTCCACCTCATTTTATAATAAAGAGCTGCTGCTAATAATTATGTTAGTCATTTTTCTACTTCAGATGAGCAATTTGTCCAGGTTTCATTGCAAACTGAGAGATGGCATGTAGAGATAGCCTCAATGTCTGATTTTAATTAAACAGGAATTCAGGTATTTTTTTGATGTCTGTGTCTTCTTGAGTGTGATCAGCAATAACAAAGCTGAAATCACTTCCACACTTGTATTTAGTGTATAAACAAGTTTCATAAGTTGCATGTCATTTCCTCTCAGCAGTGTCTGACTTAGTAGCTTCTTACGAAGGCATGGTCACAAAGCAATTGCAGTCCATTGGTGTTATATCATCCGTCAGTGAACAAGAGATAGGTCAGAATCCATTGCCCAAGAATTTTGAGGTTTGGAGGAATTAAACTGGAATACAAAATTTTGAAATTTTGGCACCTTCCAGAAGACCCCTTATTTCATACCTGGCAATATATCGGGGCCGTAGTCTGAATTTAGACATGGATCTGAGCAAGGGGTGAGGCAGAAGGACTATGGTTGTGAGACAAAATTAATTGTTTCCTCTTTACCACCCTGGCCCCTACTAGATTCAGACTATGTCACTGTCCCAACACACCAAGCCATCAAAGAAACTGAAATGTGGGCATGATCCCACCTTTCCTTCTGAAAGGGAATGGTCAGTAAATTGTTGCCCCCCTCTCTTCTCCCACGCACAGACTTTAATGGTCAAGGACCTAAACCTGTGCAATTCTTATTCTGTTATAAAGGGTGTCAACAAACTTCCAGATCTCTGGGTTGGTAGTTAAGGTGATGATCATTTAGCCTCAGGAAGATTTTCTGTAGTTTCTTGGGTTCGCAGGACAAAAACCAAGTCCACAGAAAATGCTTTCCCATGTGCAGTTGGTCATCCCATCTCTTAACAACTGCTTAAGCATTTGACTTAGATATTTCCATTAGCCGTATTGTTAATATTTTTAACATTGTTGATATGTTATATGCTAATGTTATATGAACTTGATTACAATGCTTTGGACTGAGAATTATGAAGAGATAAGGAGCTGGAATTCCTTTTGGTGTGGACTGGGTAAGCTTAGATAATCTAACATGGAAGCCCTGACTAAGATATTTAGTCAAGATGCTATAACTACATGAAACTCATGACACCGCCTTGAGAAGCCTGAGTTCCCTGATTCTTTTGGACATGGGCAGGGAGCACAGGAAAGCACTCCAGGAAACTGTCATCCTGCTGTTATGTGTAATGGTCATAATTCGAAAATTTAGGTAATTAGCTACTGGCAATCTTGGTCTTCAGCTCATGTTGTATATTTTAATATTGGAATTTCATACAATATTCACTATCTTTCATGTGTGCTTCTTAAGCAGAAAGTCTTCTGGATACAGGTGACTTGTGATAGATGCAACACATTTATTTATTTGTTTAGGTGCAGAGACTAGAACAACCATTTTAAATATTGAGTAATGAACTTGACCAGTGATTGGTGCAGCCTTAGGGTAGCAGGGGTCCATTTTTTGAAGGAGACTTGTATGTTGATAAACTTGGAATTCTTTGACATCTTCACATGTCCTTGATCCTTGTTTGATCTGATATGATCACTGCTTTTTATAGTGGTCTGCAATGATCTTTAAATAACTGCCAGTAAACCATGTGTACCAAACATCAATTTTACCTTCATTACTTATTATCTTTAGCTGGAGATCAACATAATTTGTGCAATCAATCATTTCTTTACTTTGAAAAATTTCTGTTAGAGAGTGTATAATATTCTAACTCCTTCCCTGCAAAAACACAGATGTGTGGCCACCAGATGCATTGGAGACATTTGGGAATTATCAGTATGCATGGAACAGCCACTCAGTTCTTTATCTTGCCCTCACTGTACATGCTTCATGCACTGGCCCTGCCTTCTGAGACAGCCCTTTGTCAAAGAGAGATGGAGGCAGTAGGGAAACGCACAAAACAGGGGAAGACACCATGATTTGGTTCAAAATTTCTGGTGCCTCCACCACTGACAAAAAATTACACTTTTCTAATGGTCCATAATTCTGAATCAAATGGCTTCTTTCCTTTCAGATAGTACAAAAATCACAAGGAGGTAGGATCTCCTGTGGAGCTGCTCACCTGCTCAGAAGTGTCGATAGCCATCTTAGAGCCCTGTCTGCTCCAAGCAGCCCTGCACCCACAAAGGTTTCACTTAGCAGAAGGATGCCTTTGAACAAAGTGATGAAGAGGGAAATTTTTAGATGCTACCACAGGTAGCCAAGGGTCTAATCTATCAGCTTTATAATAATGTTCCAATTAAACGGTTTTAAACATGTACTTCTTAGACATGAAGCCACAGACTATAGGATAACTGCTAGACATAAGCAGGGTAGCCAAAAGAATTGAATATTTGTTGTATGTCTAAAAGAAGGAAAATATTGATTTAGTTTAAACTCTTATTAAAATAAAAAACCTCTTATAAAAAAAAGTTTCAAAACACTTCTTTAAAGATGCTCACTACATGAAGGTGCTGTCATTGTGCATTTGTGGCAATGCTAATGTAAAAGGAAATGGCTTTTCACATCTTTTTTAAACCTGAATACCAAAGAAAATGCTTATTTGAATTACCAGTTCAAATAATCAAACACCACAGCTAACACATTAAACTGCCTTGGAACACAATTCCAAGAATGTTTCCTAAAAGGATATCCTAAAAGGATAAATTTTAATAAATACTGCAAATATTAAATTCACAATCTATTCAATTTATATAAAAATTTCTTTGAGCATATGATTCTTGCAGTTAACAGAGACCTGTGGTCTCCAGAATGTAGACTCAGGCCAAAACAAAGAGACAAGAAGACCATATTAATACATCACTTTCTGTCAGTGGCTTCCTCCAGCTCACCACTAACTGCCTTCATAGAGGTTACTGTCCTCTCAGAACATCTAGCTGACATATTGAAATGAATTCATGCTACCTCACCCAAAATAAGTTGGACCATTAAACCTTTGTAACTTTAATTGTTTAATCAAATTCAAGAGATTTGAATGAAGCATGTCAGGGAGGCATCGGCTCTGCTGTAGAGCAGAGGGAGGGACTGGTGAACAGCAGTTCCTCCAGCTGGCACTGCTGAGGATGGTGCAAGGGCCAAACTTGTATGTGCAATCATGAGCAAGGGCAGGGATTAGGTTTCAGATGATAAATTAAATTATTTTTTTGTGCTCACAATGTTCTCAAGGAATTGGACTCAAATGACTTGGTTGGAAATGATTATCCAGTGGCCTCCAGCTAATTGAAAAAGCACAAGGCAGGCTCATCAGGATGTTGCTTCACTATAGTTTTGTAAGACTTGATCACGGACTTGATCAAAATCCCTTAGGATAATGCTTCACATGCTAAAGACCCAGTTAACTGTTCTCAGAGCTGTGAGAAGTAGTTCAGGTGAACGTGAACAGAAGGAAGTGCTGTGGCTTGTTACGGAGCTTGAGGAATGAATAGGCAGCTGTGTAATTCATAATGACAGATTTTTCCCTAGATCATGCATTTACAAGACACATAAAGCTTATCAATGCATCTGCTCTGTCTTTACTGTAAACACCTCATCATATAAGCATTATGATCTCCAGATCATACATGAACTTCTTGCAGTGGAAGACACTTCATCCAGTGCACCATGTACCCTCTCGGTGGCTATTTAGGACAAACTAAGGGAGACTTACATAACGCCTTTCAAAGATGAGCCAGAAACTAAATCACATGGCTGTGCTGGATACCTAAAACCACAGCATCAACACACAAACAATTATGGCACATGTTGATCTCCCTCCCAGCTACTAATCTACCTATTGTCCACAGGTCAAAATTTGTCTTTGTCTTTCTTCCAAGGATAACTAGGGATTTTTTTATTTCCCCAGTGAAATTTTTGTTAGCCTTATCTGTTTCTTAGTAATAACTTCTCAGCCCCACATACACCAACTCTCATTTCCTATAGAGATGATTGCTTGATACACCTGTAATTAAACTCTAAATAAATAATCTCATATTGCACTTGATTCTAAAGCCATCTGCTTGTCTTTCACACTGAAAAAAAAGTTTGTTAGCATGAAAATTTATCTATCTAGTAATAGAGCTTCTTTTATCTATGCTATTTAGCAAATGGATGCTTACAACATAAAAAAAATAGTAACCAGATTAAGTTTAATTAGTATTAAACTTATCAAAAGGCCACAGGGAATAGGCTGAGATTTTTCATAAATATTTTGTATACTTTTTTCATATTTTAGTGTTTCTTGAAGTGGTCACTGATCTTTGAACTTGCACTGCAAAATACAGGGTTAGGATTGCCTCAGATGACCCGGGAATATCCTTTCAGACACTGGTATTCTCAAAGGAGCTACACTGTGGGGATTTTGTCTTTGCAGCATCCAAATTTTGTCTATTAGATCTGGGATGCTGTGTAAAATGGGCCATTAGTTCATTGCTCTGATGTCTATGCCATATAGTCTCTCCTCATTATACTTGAGAACACTAATATTTGTGAAGCAATTAAAAATGTAACAAAATAGAGAGAGGTATCATCATTTATTCACATTATATGGAAGAAGAATTAAATGATTAATTTTTTGTTGTCCAGGTATTATTGTTAGTTGAAGACATGCACTGAAAGGAGAGCAGGATCATTTAAAAGCCTGATTCCTTTCTATTTTTGATCTGAAACAATTAATTATTTTGACGTGCCAAAATACTGCAAGAAACAGGTGTGTCTTCCCTTATATTAGTTCAAAGAATGATTCATTCAAAGAACAGTTCGTCCCAATGCCTCTGAAACAAACGTCTAATAAAACATCTAGCAATTATTTTCATGATTTATTTCTTCTGAAAACAAGTATTGTGTATTCCTAAGTCCTGCAAAAAAAGGACTTTTCTCCTTTGAGGAATACTTCAGAATTCACATATTAATTTAAGGGGTAATTTAAGGGGTAAAATTAAGAAAAGTTTAATTGACATGAAAGATTGATCATTTTATGTCAAGTGAGTGAGAATCCGGTTTGAATTCCCTTTGGTGTTAATAGGAATTTCACAGGTGGAAGAGTGAAAAAATTCCCCTAAGTTTTATTGTTGTAATAATGGCTCAAAAGTGATTCAATTTTAATAAAAGTCATAGTTGGGTAGTTAATGAAATAAATTGCTACACACTTGAGAAATTCCATGCAATATGACTCAGACACTGAATATGTGTTAGAAGTAATCATACAAGACTGTTAAATTGTTAATAGAGAATTTTTCATTATTTCTCAAACATAATATGCTTGGCAATTCCTTGTTTTTCTTTCCTTTACCAAGAAAGTTTCTCTTTCCTTTAGAAAATATACTAGTCAAACACACTAAAATTTCCCAGATTATATTTTAGCTCTTCCAAACTTCTACACCACCTATTACTTCATATATTTACAGAACAGTTTCCTGCCCAAAGCTGAAAAAAACAGGGAAAGAGCTTATTTGCAACAAATTTTTAAGCCACATCAAATTCAGAGGGTGTTGAGTGCCAAGAGCACTGAAACGTTTGAGGTTAGTTTTTCTCCTAAACTTGTCAAGTTTAACGCTATTAGAATTAAGGCATGAAGTCCTATCAAGTATATATTGCTTGTAAAACATATTTTGCATTTAACAGAAAAAAGGAATTTTAATATTTTTTTGCTTAAAACACAGTATATAAAGAGTATCTAATGTTCAGCTAAGAGCACAGAAATGGAGAGACCCAGTTGTTAAACTTACAGTAGTGCCACAGATGGTACACACATCCATCCACGCTGTCTACCTATAAGCTACTCATATACACACCAATGCAGTGAATGTAAACACAGGCATATAGATGGATAATTATGATGAAAGAATAAAATACAAAGTTCAGATGCTTCTCTCTCATACTTCATTCTCACCTTCTATCTTTTCTGCATCTGGGTCAGGGCAACCTCTGGCATCAATAGAGGTTGGGGGATGAAGGGTTTGGGAGCAGCCCTGTGGAGAAGGACCTGGGGGTAGTGGTGGATGAAAAGCTGAACATGACCCAGCAATGTGCGCTCACAGCCCAGAAAGCCAATTGTATCCTGGGCTATATCAAAAGAAGCATGCCCAGCAGGTCTGCCTCTGCCTCTCTGCTCTGGTGAGACCCTAACTGGCATACTGTGCCTCTGGAACTCTCAGCACAGGAAAGACATGGACCTGTTGGAGCAAGTCCAGAGGAGGACCACAAAAATGATCAGAGGGCTGGAGCACCTCTCCTATGAAGACAGGCTGAGAGAGTTGGAGTTGTTCAGCCTGGAGAAGGGAAGACTTCAAGGAGACCTTATAGTGGCCTTTCAGTACTTAACGGGGCCCTACAGGAGAGATGGGGCCAGACTTTTTAACAGGCCCTGTTGCGATAAGACAGGGGGCAATGGCTTTAAACTAAAAGAGGGAAGATTTAGACCAGATATAAGGAAGGAATTTGTTACAATGAGGGTGGTGAAACACTGACCCAGGTTGCCCAGAGAGGCGGTAGATGCCCCATCCCTGGAAACATTCAAGGTCAGGTTGGGCAGGGCTCTGAGCAACCTGATCTAGTTGAAGATATCCCTGCTTATTGCAGGGGGGTCAGACTAGATGACCTTTAAAGGTCCCTTCCAACCCAAACTGTTCTATGATTCTATGATAGTCAGAGCTTGTCAGATGGTGGGAGAGGACAGTCACAGAAGATGTATGTTACACATATCCTGTTTTTGTTCTGCTTTCCATCAGAGTCTACGGGACACAGTCTGGAGATGGAGCATGAGGAGAGACAAGTGTTTCTCTCATTAAA
Source organism: Stercorarius parasiticus (assembly GCA_013396915.1). NCBI lineage: Eukaryota > Metazoa > Chordata > Aves > Charadriiformes > Stercorariidae > Stercorarius > Stercorarius parasiticus. The sequence goes on from VWZL01004521.1 coordinate 303,344, forward strand.
GTGTGTCACCTTTTATTTTCCTACCAAGCAGCTTCCTTCCTTCCTCTTTAGTCATTAAGTCTTGAAGTTCTTGCCTTTGGACACTAATTCTCTTATCTCCAGGTCTCTATTTTGTGAGGAGGTTAAATATGCTTTCCTTTGGACTATTTGTTTGAACTTCAGACTCACTCAGAGAAGGTCTCTGGAGAATTATGTGATACATTCCCTTACTGGCACATCATCTTACTACCAAAGGATCATAACACAGGTGAATAATCCCACACACACAGAAGGACTGCAACAGTTCTAACTAAATGAAAGCTGCCATCTATCACAAAAACTATCTTGCAACTTCCAGACTGAAATAATCACATCCATCAGAGCAGGGAGAGGCCAGCGCTCAAAGCAGTACGTGTGATTTCATCTGTTACAGCTAATAAGGAAATCTTAAACACAAAATATATGCCCAAAGGCAGATGGAGAGCAAGGAGAGCTGCACAACTACAGTAGCTTCTTGTCTGCTTGGCTTGTCCTGTCTGCCCTAAGCCTTTCTTAATAAATATTAAAAAGATTGCTGGATGCACAGTTGACCTTGGAGAGGAGATAATTTACAGGTAAAGGGATTGGAGGGAGAAGATTCCTCCACTGCACTAGCAGAGCCTGAATGAGGAAGGACATGAAGACATGTACATGCAGACAAACTGCTTGAGAGGACTGGAAAAAATCATTGCAGCCATGCCCTTCGTTAGTACTAAAACCCCAGCATATTAAGGATGGGGATCATTTAAACTACTTTTGTCTGTGTAAAGTAGGGATCCAGTTTGTTAGAAATGTATCTCCCATTACTCTCAAGGTTGTGTAAGAGGTGTCTGGGGAACATAATTCACTCAAACTGCCTGAAATAACTCCTTTAGAATGGGCTGAAACAACTCTTAGAGAGTTTCCTCTGTTTCTCCATTGACCATAAAAAACCTTTTATAACGGTGAGATAAATCCTTCCACAAAAAACATTCCACATTTTGGTACAGCTGTACAAATAATTCTGTATTTTTCCTTTTAGTAAAAAAGATAGTGCCAAAACCAGCTGGCTGTCATGTTAACCACTGAATCATTAGCACAGAGAATGGCAAACATGGACAAGAATGTGTCCTGCTCACAAGCAATTTATAGGACGCTTGATCTAGTAAATTAAAGATAACAGTGTTTATTATTGGTACGAGAAGGATAATGAAAATAAAGGCAAAAACATTATGTTTGCTGTTAAACAAATAATAATGCAGCAAGTACAAGAGGATTTTCATCATCCTATAATATCTTGTCCCCATGGCAATAAAAGAAACATATTTAGTTAATTTCTCTGGAGAGTTTTCTAGAAAAGCATCTCCAGTGCAATCATTGCTACCGTACTCCAGTTGTGGAATTAAGGAGAATGTGTCAGTTTAGGCATTTCAGGAAAGGAGCATTTAACCTTAGTTGTACTGCTGGAAAATTATTTTGACTCAGTAATCCGTATCGGTTTTATTGAAGCTAATTCTTTCTTAAGAGCATTAAAATGATGCATGACTCAGGTGCTTACAATTTATTTAGCAGAGTGATTCAATTATTAGCATCTGCTTGAGGCTCTGTTCTTGAGCAAAAACTACTGGAAGGTATTTGCATTTTGCTGCAACAGTCACGTACCCACTTCCACGCCTGGCAGAACTATTCTGATGGAGATTGACAAATGCCCAGAAGACACAGGTCTATGGGAATGAGGAAACACAACTAGGACGGGAAATATTCAAAAATCACATGTGCTATAATGAAGACCTAGGTGCTGATCCTTCCTGAGCAGTAGCTAAGGCCAATAGTTGTTCTGGGAATGTCCTTGAGAGAATACATTGAATGACAGAATTGAACGTACTGCCTCGAGTCTAAGGCATATCTACATCTTTAAATAATTACATGGGTTCCGGTGCAGGCGAGGCAGCACAGGCCTTACTACAGAAATCTACACTGTGTGTCATGAAGGTAAAATCTGTGCACCCACGGGGAGAGGGTGATGACAGCCTCCTGGTGACACCTACCCAGGTATATAGAGAGGATCACGTACTGGTCCTGGAAAGCATGGTGTGCCTCATGCCCTCTTGCAGCCAAGCTCTCTTGCCCTCCCTGCTTCAAAACAGTCCCCTTTCATTGGTGCTCCCACCTGCAGTACCCGGATGCCAGCAGAGGCATTGCCTGCAGGGTGCTAACTGGCGCTGGGAATGGGCTGAAAACCGAATAACATGGTCCATCACCCATCACTGCTGCAGCCCTGTCCCTATCAGCTTAGCAGTGTAGGTGTGGTCTTTACTGACTGTCATAAATAATATTTCCCCTGCAAGCCATAGCAGCTGCCAGGGCTGGGGAACGAATGAAGTTGGAAAAATGCTCCTTCCTTCCTTTCCCCAGTGCTGTGACAGAGGCTGTGCAACTCGGTCCCCATCCCAGGAGGAGAACCTGCCCTCTGAGCAGCTGCCACCTGATACGTGGTCTCATTGAACCTGGCAGAGATGCCACCAGCACCCTCTTCTCCCAGGGCCCTGGCAGAGCATAGGAGATAGACCCAGAAGCTAAGTTGGAGTTTCTGATGTCTCACTTTAGAATATTTAGCTGGTGGATTTGGGCAACTTTTTCTTTACCAGACACCTCTGCAGAAGAAATAGCAATCATAAAGCCAACTGACGTAACAAACTCAGGGGAAAGCTGCCATTCACCTATCTGTAAATCTGAATTTCTTACTTGTACAATATCGATCGGCCTGGCCTGTTCCATTGCTTTGTAATAGCAAAAGCTATGCAGGAAAAGACAGAAAACTGAAAGAGGTGGAATCCAGTAATCCCTCTCCAGAGATCTGCCTTTCCTCCTTCCCTTCCCTGTTATCAACAACAGCAAGGATTTGGCTTCTTTCTGTCTTTTCCCACACTTCCACATTATTTGTCCAAGAGCATTATTGACCTCAGAGGCTTCCTGAATCTTTCTGCATCATCACTTTTTTATGTCTTCAAGTGTAGTTCGAAAACATATGTACAATGGAGATTCACTTATTCAAAAAAATTGCTTACAAGCAAACATATTGTTTTTCTTTGTTTTTGTTATTTTATGTTATTTACTTTTATACTTTCACACCGATTCTTATTCTTTTTTCTTTTGCAGAATATCCTGAATTTTAACTCTGAATTTTTTTAACTCAGCTCATCTTTAATTTTTGACTGTAAACAGAGACACCAAAAATTTAAATGATGAAGGCTCCAAACATATTAGATAGTATCTTAGAATAAGAATCCAAGGACAGGGTTAGCAATAATATGACAGAGAAAGGTGTGAGTGAAACATAATTATGTTGTGGGCAGAGGTGAGAAGAAAGAAAGGGAAGATCAATTAGCCTTAAGCATTATGATGTGATAGAATAAAAACAAGTAAGTAACTTCAAAAGAAAAGCAATTTATCTGGATCAAAATTATGTGCAATTGAATATCTGACTGAGATCTCTGGGTAGATTCTGAACATAACGTTTTGAATGCTTTTAGAGAAATAAAACCTATGAAAGTCATCTTCAGGAGTGAATTTCCCTTAATGTTGGATACCACCCTTTGAAACATATACATACCAAGAATGCAATTCATCCCACCCTAAAGTACACACTTATAATACATGAATAAAGCTTTATAAGAACAGTCTATTTCTTTGCTTTAACTATAATATGAGACAAAAGGTGATTATCATGGCTTTAACCAGGTAACATTTGGGTTTAACCAGAAGGGTCTCACCCTTGCTTTGTAACAAATATTAACAGCTGCAGGGTCCAGATGAACCTTGGTATTATAGTCAACACAGTGTCTACCAGTAATCATTGCCCCCATTATGAAGCATTTCTATTTTGGCTTGGGTTTTGTTAAATTCTGAGGATATTAAGGAAAAGCTGACTACAAAATATATAATTGCACTGACTGACTAGTAATAGCATTTTGACTTTCATTAGACAAAATCAAGGAACCAATCAGAAGTCAACAACTGAAGTAAAAATTTCAGATGCTTGAATGAGAGAAGATCTGAATTTTCTGTGGGTCAAAGGTGAAAAGAAACTGGATCTCCAAAAAACGCAATCTCAGAAAAGTACTTCAGCATATCAGAATACTAATTGATTGAAAAAAAAATCACCAGAGGTGACATACGTAAGGGACAGAAAACTGGCTAAATCTAAGATAAATCTCCCATAATTAGGAACATAGTCATTCAGTTTCATTATTACAGTCAACGAAGAAAACCAGATGTCTTCGGACAGAAACTGAGATATTAGTGGGTTGAGTCACTTTCTGTCTCTCTCTATTGACTACATGGGAAGCAGAGAATAATTTTACTTCTGGCTTGGCATTTCATTTACAGGCCTGAAGTTAAGTGGAAGAATGTAGGCATTCAGAGAGTGCTCTGATTTAGAGGTTAGGACATGTAGGGATAAAGTGAAAGCTGTCAAACCAAATTAGACCATGAAAGAAAAATTAAGTAGCAAGAAAACTGTAAATCATGTAGAGAGGTAAAAAAGAGGGCAAGAAGAAACAAAGATGCTATGTGTAAAGTGGGGTAGAAATTTAAGATATACTAGGTATGGCTCGAAATCAGAACTTGTCATTTCACTTTTCAGTAAGAATATAGGCACTGAATATAAGACCAAACACCAGATGAGGAAGATGTGGGCATGGAGTAGAAAGCAATATTTTTCAGCTGAAGCATAATTCAGAACAAAATATATGAACTGAAAACTCTGAAAAAAGTCAGTAAGCAAATGTTGGAAGAAGTTGGTTGACAAGGAGTGACATAGAACTACCAGAATTTAGTAAATATAACACCCACATTGGATATGGTAGAACAGCGATCCAGACAAAAGAAAGTCTGTTAATCCAACCATAGTAGTATGCAAAAAATTGCTTTGAAGGTAGTGGTAACTAATGGAAGCTAACAGAATATGACGTAAGTGAGGCATGAACTTAACAAAGGAATGTGATAAATGAACTTCATATCTTCCTTTGACTAATGAAATGTTTTAACAGGCAATGTAAATCTATTAGATCACATTTTCTTGGGCTTTAATAAAGCATTTTAAGCAACAGCAAAGGTAAATTATTTAAAACAGAGAACATGAGGATTAGAAGTAGAACTGCAGGGAGAACAAGGAGCTAACTATAAAGAAGATCACTACAGAGTATGCTAAGAGAAGAACTGAAGAGCTTCAGGGACCGGCTGGCACATGGGATCTTTCTTCTTTAGTAATTTAACTAAATAACTGTCAATACACAAGAGGGTGATATAGGATGACCCTGGGAACTTGTACAAAAGAAATAGACCAAAACTACAAAATTCAAAATTGAAGACTGTCAGGAGACTGATGTGATTCCCTAGTCATAATCCTCCTAATACCCCTCAGACACCTTGCCAAAATGGTGCTTTCATTACCTGTCAGTACTGAGATTTCACAGTGCAGCAGATGCAGCACAACACAAAATACGTATTGGAACTCTAGAAATCTTCCATATGTTACACTAGGTGCAAGGCACCCGTACAGTCTGTCTGTCCGAGTTCTTGTTCTTGTGAGAACAGAGCTTGTGCGGTACAAGTCAACTCCACTTAGACAACACGCTTGGTGTTCAGAGAGGTGAATGCTTCATATTAAAGATAAGAAAAATGCAACTAACAAACAAACCTTTGAAAGATAGAGTAGTAAACCATACCAGTCCTTTCTAGCTGATATTTTGAGTCTATTGCTCACAGTCTCTTCTAAATCCTTGGTTCATTATCTGTTCCCTTAGGCAAACCAGAGCATTCAGTATCCTGGCGGGCATCCTGTCAGATGATGCTCGCTAGAAGTGATCGTTGAAATATTATATAGGCCCTGATGTGGGTCTCATTCCCACAACATCCCTTATCTCCTAGGAAAGCATGTTAAAAAATGAACACTGCGTTTTATTACCTATCGATTAGAAAATGTCAGGGATATGCATGAGAAAATTAATATCTTCATCATCTTTCATTTTGCTTATCACGTTCAGATAATTTTATTGTATTTTTACCTATGTTAGGATGGGCTGAAATCATCTCTGGATGCACAAATTTATCTCCTTTGACTATAAGAAGGACTAGACAATTTGACCTTCAGATGACTACAGTCAAGTAAAAATTATTCTCAGCCTAAAGGTCCCAAAAGTAATAATCTAAAATGTACATTATTTCAGGGGCTATTTCAAACAGCTGTTTAACCTCAGTGTCTTCTCTCCAGTCAGTCAAGATTCTCACTCATTTATGCATATGCCTCTAAAAATTTTTAAGACAATTGAACTTAGACTTTCCTTCCCTTTTTACTCCTTTTCCTCGTTATTTCAGCTTTTTGTAAAACAAAAAAAAAAGGCAAGGAATAAAGCAAAAATTAATTGTAGGATCAAAGTCACAAGTAAACCACAAAATTCAAAGAGGTCATCTAGCGTACCTTTAATGCTGCCACATGCATTAGCATTGTATATTTTTTACTATACCTTGTTATCAAAAAAGCTGATATGACTATTATAAAATGGTAGACAATACGTTGCTTTTAATAGAAATGCCTTATTATTCACTTGAAACGTTGATATACCTATCATTTGCTCCCTGGTGCGAACAAGCCATAGAGGAGGAGTAAGAGTAGACTTCATTACAACTGCCAACCCATATTCATTAAAGCTTCTGCTGTTATTACTCCTCATCCACAGAGTAAATTAGCCTCTCCACAAAAGTTAGTGACATGACAATATTTGTCAGTGCTGCAGCGAAGAGGCTTTAAAAGTGAATTTGCTTGCATGCAGTCTGGAGTGCCCACCTGGGTGCCAAATCTAAACAGAGCGCAACATATGTATGTAATCATATGTGTGATCTACGTGTATTTAAAGTGCTGTGTGGGAAATGAACTGTTGACACTGCCAGACTTGACCTGCCTTTAAACAGATAAGGTTATGTTTGTGAGAGAAGATACTAAGGCAGAATATTAAGCAATCAATGGACCTAAATCATCCTGGACTACACCACGCAGCTGTGAAAAGGACTTGGTTTGTAACTCCCAATGAAACTTTCTTTGGGAAGTTTATGATGAGAAATTTGCAGTGATACAAGTGTCTGACGGTGTTTTTGTAGGAGGACAAATTTTCCCAGGGCTTACAGAAAAGATCACAGGCCGGAGAGGACAGGGAGTGGGGCAGAAATGGGTGGGAGTTGCGGCAGATGGGACCCAGGATGCAGAGTCGGGACATTGCTGGAGGGTGACACCAGGACGGGCTGCTGAGAAGGGTGCTGAGCAGTTTGGGCTGAAAGCCTATGCGAGGGCTCTGCAAACCCTTTATCAGACATGAACATGAAGATGTGAGGAGGCACCATGTTGCAGGTAGAATAGGAGCTTACAGGCAGTGATCTCAGTAAGGAAATGAAAAACAAACACTTGTGTCTTTAACCTATGCTTTCCTCTAATAGTAATTTTTCAGGTGAGTCACTTTTCCAATTTCAGAATCGTCAGGAAAAAAGCACTATTTAATGCTACAAAATCATCCTCAATAAAGAAGCTGAGTTACCAGTCTCGACAAAGCTCATAAGCAGACATTTTATTATGGTGTTCTACACTAGCAAGAGAGCAAGAGGAAGTACTGACTGAATCCAGCTATAGAAAACAGCTCCACAAGCATCATCAAAATTAGAATGATTTCCTATTATTTTGTACAGTGTGTCTTGCACTTTGGTGCAACAGTATTTTGTGACTCTCGCATAGCTATTCTGAACAAGCTTCCTGAAGAAATACTTCATAGTGAGTTATGATTATACAAATTGAATATATACCATTATAATCAATACTTTCAAAGTAGTAGATATTTAATTCTTTTACTCTGACAAAATTCTTAGCACTGTGTAGCCCAGTAAATCAAGTTTTTGCCATTAGAAAGAGTCCCTAGTCTTTGTACTGACCTGTCAGGATTTCTCTGGACTTGTTTCTGCCTGAACAGATTCTAGTTTGTTTCAACTATGATAGCAATTGTCTAGACAACTGCTATTGTCTAAAACAGTTTTAGCTTAGTTTTCGTTTGTAGCAACAGTGAATAGTTATTCTGCATGGACTGAACTGTGGTGTGGGAAAGTGCAGACACAGGTGCCAGACTGTAACACAAAAGAAAAGGGGTAGATGCTCAGAAAGTTGTCTTTCAGTGTAACAATTTCATTGGCACAATTATTTTTTTTATTAAATTAACCTAGGAGTGAATATCACTACTACTAACTAGCTACTACTGCTAACTACTCAGTTGTGTGTCAGCTCTGCACTCAGTTTCATCCCACAATTTAGTTTGGTTATAAATGACATAACGCATTTGGAGGCCAAGGAAGATGTTTTATTGGTCTGCTGTTCATGGAGGAAGGTGGTATTGGCACTCTGTTTCATGGTTAAAAATCGCACTGAAGTCAGCAGGACTAGACTGAACAATACTTGCTCAAGTACCGATGGGATAATTGTTTGGTTGTGAAAGCAGCTGCTGTAAGCCACTGACGCTGCACTAAGATATTAAAAAAAAAGATGTGAGGAAGATCCCTCTTCCTAATACTACATTCAATACATGATGATGGCTTCAGCATTTTCCCTCTGCTATGGCTCGATTCCTCAATACGCTCAAAAGGAGATACATGGAAGCGTGAGCTAAGATGAAGAAATCTGCTGATCAATGGAGATGATTAGGCAAACTGTACAACTGCAGGGATGTCCCAGGATGAGGCAGAAAGAGAACAAGACTGAAAAGTAACCCGAGTCCCTTAGGTAATATAAGTCAGGTTTAGCCTACGAAATGGAGCAGTTCTGCATTTTACATAACACACAATACCTCCCAGTGTGTTGTCCTTATTTAGAGCATTAACCTACTTTCAGGAACAACCAAAACTTTCTACTTCCTTTATGCATTTGGCCATAAAATGAATCTTTTTTCTCTCTTTTTTTTTTTTTTTGTTTTCTTTTATTTCTGTGCTAATGGTGAAAATGGTTTCATTTACATAACTCATGGTGCCAGTATGACCAGTGATAGGACACAAGGAAATGGAATGAAGCAGCAAGGGAAGTTCAGATTGGACGACAGGAAAAGATTCTTCACTGAGAGGGTGGTTGGTCACCGCAACAAGCTTTCCAGGGAAGTGGTCACGGCAGCAAGCTGTTCAAGGAGTGTCTGGACAGCATTCTTAGTCATACGGTTTAGTTTTAGGTAGTCCTGTAAGGAGCAGGGAGTTGGACTCAATCATCCTTATGGGTCCCTTCTAACTCGAGATGTTCTGTGATTCTAAAATGATAGAAGCTGTCTTCACCAGTTCTCACTAATTCAAAAGTTGTGTTGGGTTAACAGTGTATGGGCAGAGTTTGTGCTGCACTGCTATTGTCTGTTCTCTTGGCAGCTGTATAAACCAGCTAATACCCAGGATAGATACTTTATCACTGGCTCTACCTTATTCACTAGAAATGATTGTGTATCCATTTCTAATCTGGTCATCATTGTAGCTTTGGTCAACCTGACATTTCACGGACTTAGTATAAATCATCACAGAACTATGATCTGTGAATAAAATATATTTTATTGCTATTTTTCCAAGTCATCCATTGAACAGAAACATCAGTTAATTCAGCAGCTCTAGTCAAACTGTTGTCATAAGGAAAATACATAGAACTCAAAATGATATGTCTGGTGTGGGTATAAGGTGAGCCTCCATTCCTAACAATCCAGCTAGCCTCTATGTCCAGGAGCTAATTGCAAAGACACTGGATTTTTCCCCCAGATAAATAAATAGTTGTGATAAACCAATTCATTCTTTAACCAAAATAATTTCTGTCTTGCCAAAAGAGGAATTTATTTTTCTGCCACAGTCAATCAGTTCTACCTGCAAGATACATCACATCTTCCTTAAGCTCAATTAAAATTAGGTGCATGATATCTCAGTTGACTTTAAGTGAACCTTGGTTCAATGAATGTAAAGAAATTACATTAACTCAGAACTGATTACATGAACAGAAGAAGCATTCCCTATTAATAAAGAAGTGATTAATCCAGTGTGCTGCCTCTGCCACTTCTGTCTCACAGCTAAGTATGAAAAAAGGAGTTTTACAAGTTATCCTGTAGTTCTGTGGCACAAACTGATTTGCTTATTTCTGTTATGTACTTATTTTCTTCATTTTTCTGTAATGCAGTGCAAGTATTTCATCTGGTCTGCTGAAACAAATCTTGATGCAAGTGCACATTGTTTTCTGGGTTTACACTTTCTCTTACAGCCCTGAAGGTTCTCCTGTGCCTTCCTTCACTGAATAACTCTGTTTTGCAATTGTTTGTGATGAGAAATGAGTCCCTTATGTTCCATCATGTGCCATCATGTGTTATAACCTGTTCACTGCCAGGTGGTTTGGGAATAAGACTGTGACTGAGAAGTGTTTGATAAAGTCCCAGGACATTTGTATTGCATCTCCTTACCTGCAGGGTGTTTTCTGCTGGATGATACTTGAATTCTGTACCCTTTGAAACTGAACAGGAAAGATTTTAAGGCATCAGGGGGGTGAGGAATGAGATACCTAATGAGATGCCTAATTTATGTCATTTATGTGACAGCAGTTCCCAGGGGACCCAATCAGGATGGGGGTCCTGCTTGCTTGGATGACATCCCAATGCAGACACTGCTACAGAAATTTCATATAAGCAAATTAATAGGCTAGGGACTAACGTTGCTCTTTCAACACTAATCCAAACTACATTAATCTTTGCGCAAGTCATAGCAAGCATTATTTCCTGCTACATGATACACTGTAGCCTCACACATTTGTTCTTTTGCCAGGTGCAGAAAGGCCCTCCAGGTCTTCGCTGTTTACTCTACGCCATCTGAAGCAGGAATGCCTGACACAGCAAATGAGAAAAGATTTGTGGGACCTGAGAGCTGAAAGAAAATTAAATCCGTGCAAACTGCTTGATGGAAATACCTAATGATTCAAAGTGAGGAAGCAGACTAGTCATCTGGATCATTCTAGACAAGTACTACACCCACACATTATATCTGGGATGTTCCCAACAGAAAGAAACAACAATTGCTTATGACGATCTCCAGCATCAGAAATAACCAAAAATACTGCTGAGCAGTAGGGAGCAAAGAGTCACTTTCTCAGAACTCTCCAGAAAAATTGTATGAATTTGAATGAGTTCAATGTAAGTTAGAATGGGGCCACAGTCCCCTGCTGCCAGGTGGCCTCCCTAAACCTGGGGAGACAGTACCACTGTCTCCTTGCTGACTTAATATAGTTATTTGTACAAGAACAGCTTCAGTGGAAGGGCCCAAGAAAATGCCTTTGAGAAATTTGGTAATTTGGTGATTACAGCTCTCTCTAGGAATTAGATGGCAGATATTTGGATCTCCTAGGAAAAGAAGGATTTTGAACCTGTATGTCTTGTATTCTGCATAAATGATTTATCAAAAATCAAGTAAGACAAATGGCTCTGTCCCTTGACTTGCTTAGACAACTACCATGTAAGGTGACTGAGACAACTGGGTTGAAGAATGTATAGTTCACCTGCTGTGCTTCATAACATGCTCCAAGCTGGTTGTACATCTGACCTCTCATGCAGTTCTGGCAATGCTTGTCGTCAGAAATATCAGGTGCCTTATGGACTTACAGAGTTAGCTGCGAGTTTTGCAAATGCGTAACTAGATCACTCAAAGAGCCACTTAGCTGCATACGTGACATTTAAAAGTAGTACCAGGTGCTTAAAAAATGTAGCATTTTTTTTGTTAAGAGCTATGGGAGTGACCACAGTGACGCTGCTTGTGAAGGCACATCTCTGCCATTATGACTCTACCACCAGCTTGCATGTTCGCTCTTTGTTCTCTTATCATCATAACGGGAAGGAATGAGGGCAGCTTGACAACCCAAAGCTGCTTCTCAGTTAATCATCTCACACACGGAGTTACAAGGCATTCCTTGTGTTGAGAAGCAACAGAAATTTCTTGCAGAAAGATTTGTCATTTTAATCTTAACACTGAGTCCCAGTAATTCTATGATTTTGTTGAAACAGGGAACACCTGATCTGGTAAACCAGTTCACGTAAAATGTTTACTGTTTACATAAAAATAACTCGTCCTTCTTCCTATGAAACATCAAACAGGAAGAGTTCAGCCTGACTCTGAAATCAGTCGTGAGAGAATAAACAGGCTTGGAAATCTTTCATATCTCTGGCTCTGCATATGAGCCTGCTATTTTCTTAGCAAAAGATCCAGTATAGATCCTACGACAAAAAAAAAGCTTAGTTACCAAGTACCGTTAATGTGGAAGTTTGAAGGTACAATGTTGAAACATGCCATTCAACGTCACCTATAAGAAAGCCAGGGCACTTAACCATCTTCCCTACATCTAAGTGAAAGGATTTGGGAGCAATTCCCACCTTGCAAGTCCCTTGCTATGTTTAAGTTCCCTCAGGGAATGAAATCGAGCACAAACTATGTCCCCCACAGAAAGGAAACAGAGCAGCAAAGGGTCTGCTCCAGCGTTTCCCCATTGCAGATGATCGTGTGAGTGAGCTGCACTACAGCATTGACCTGCCCTGCAGTCCAGGGGCAGTCTGGAGATCATCACCTATCCTTCTCACCTTCCCGCCCATCTCTCACTTCCTCCCCTTCCCTGTTCCCTGCCAGGCCCTCTTCATGGTGGTCCTTCTCCCTGTCTTTGTTATTCTGCCTAGTGGCTCCGCCATCCAACAGAATGTCACCCAACCATGGGGGGAGCAAATAAACCACGGATGGGCCCTGACTCCTGCAGGCTGGAGCTCTGCTCACAGGCTACTGTGGTTATACCTGCCAGGTCACTGTGTGTCACATCCCAGGTTGCCCAGAGAAGTTGTGGATGCCCCATCCCTGGAAGTGTTCAAGGCCAGGCTGGATGGGGCTTTGAGCAACCTGGTCTAGTGGGAGGTGTCCCTGCCCATGGCAGGGGGGTTGGAACTAGATGATCTTTAAGGTCCCTTCCAATCCAAACCATTCTATCATTCTATGATCTACCTGCAGTGTAAAATCTTTGGAGGAGGAATTGACTCATCCCAAATCGGAGTTATGAAGACTGCTTTTACCTAGTCCACAAGAAACAGCATGTCTGTGCCAAAACAGAAAGATTTTTACCTTGAGTTGCTTGACCCCTAAAGCCTGCCTGTGTTTCGGCCCCAGTATTTCAGAAGAAGCAAGAGTTTATTCTGGTCGTTCTTAATGTGAGTCATTAAAGATACAGTAATTGTCATATCATACAGGCTTGGAGCTTCTATCTTGACTATGTAGACACACAGTATGTTGCTGTTTAGTCATCAAACACAGAGGAAGTGAGGCTAATTATGTCATAGTGATATTTTCAAAAATAGGTAATTTACATGCGCACTATTTTCAGTGACATTGTATTGCTGGAAATACTGAAAACTGTTTTGATTATATCATCTCACCAAAACTTAGTCTACTCATTCTGAACTTAAACACATCTGTGCCACCTACACATCTGTGGTTGTTGTAAGGTGTGTGTGTGGTGTGGAATTACAGCTCCATAACCATGTAGCCTCATCTGCAAAAATGGGAGATTTAATCTGGCCATTTATTTATGCATAGGATCAGATCTGTGGGTCCCGCGTATTTGTCAAAGTTGGCTTGATATTTCTTGCTCCTGGGATTTTGCTTTTATGTATCCTCCCTTTTAAGGATAACATCACTGTTGGATTTTACTGGTAATGACAACCTTCCCTTTTCCTGTTGACACAGTTTGTTCCTATCTTGCCCCCCAAAGTTTGCATTCCATACATTCATTAAACTTCTATCCTGTCATAAAGTAGCTTGTTTTCGAGAATCTTTTAATTCTAGAAGCATATTTTCAGGCTGCGTTTCTTTCCTTGTGGCTTTTTTTTAAACTTGTTCTCTCAAACCTGTCATCATAAAATTGGCACAGTAATCTGAGCAGTAAGCACCCTGTAGTAAGATACATCAGAGGAAGTAAAACAAATAATAGATTCACATAGTGCTCCATTGTTGTCTAATGCTAATATCTATTCCTTTAGTCCCAAGTGGTTACATTATAACAGGATGGCTGGGATTTTTTGTGATTCAGTATTGGCAGTTAGTGTTGATGATTACCAAGCTTGTAAATCTCTGATTTTTCATAAACACAGACAAAATGGTGAATTGCAGATAACTAATCACTGAAGTAATACTGATGATGCCTTGGCTCTTGCTTATTTTTCTGAAGTTTTGAAGGAATTCTTAAATTTGTGTTCCCTTGGCTTGTCTTCCCTTATTAGATGGTATTTCTGATAACAGAGGTTAAAGTGAACCTCTTATAATACAGCTGTCTATAAACAATAAAGTTATAAAGTATAGAGGAAGAGATTGATGATAATTCTAGAAGCATAATGACCTGATTCAGTCTGACCTGAACATTGTGTCTACTTCTGGTCACACAGTTTTACAAAGCAAATAGCAAGAATAAAAGACTGCCAAAACTGTCAGGAGAATTAAAAAATATTGCTCATATCAAAGGGCAAAACATCGTAACATCAGTTTTAAAGTTAAAACAAATTAGAGATCTGCTAAAGACACATTAACAGGCAACTTAAAGAAAGTAGGTGTTCTTATTTACTCTGTTTCTCAATGTAAGAACAATGACACATTCAGTGAACTAGGACAACAATTTAAAAATAGATAATAGGGAAGTAGTTCATAAAGAGCACAAAAAATCTGCAGAGTTTACTGTGTTATTTTAAATCTGACATCCAAGTGAAAATGTGGGTATTAAGAATGACTGTATCTATGCAAGAAAGAACTAAATAAAAACAATGCAAAATTCAGCAGCTCTTGAAATATTCCGTGCCAGGATTCCATTTACTCCTCACTTCCATTAAGGATAGAGAGGAATGGGACAGTCTTAGATGGCCTCTGATTTGGACAGCTGGGCAGTTCTCATGTTCTGCAACTGTAATCATTAGATCCAAGGAGAAACTTCACACTTTAAGCACATGTCATTATGATGCAAGTCATTCTTTGGAATGCCATGAAAAATCCAATGCAGAGAGCTGTGAATGGAGCAAGAACTATAAAAAAATAAAACTTCCAGTGTTTATTTAAGGCTGCGTGCACAGGACTGGTTTGTTTGAGCCTGAATGTTCAATAAGTATTTTCCCTCTGGAGCTCATGCTTGTGCAGCCTCACGAGGAATAGTGAGCCCACATCCGATATTTACTTTTTGCACCAAGTGACTCAGTTTCATAGCGTGTAACTCAGACTCTAAGTCTCCTGAACGTAACGCAGAAAATTCCCAAATGCAAAGCTATGAGCTGTGTACTTCCTCCTTGGCACCCAGCAGAAAGCTGCCGAAGGGCTTCTCGTGTCATTTGGTGAAAAAACTTGGATGGTGCCAGATCCAGGTGCTCTTCCAAAACAATGCATATATGTTGTTAGCAACTTCTCTCGAGTTGTTATTAAACTTGAGATCACTTGTGCGTGAGGAATAATTTTCCCAAGTAGAGTCTGCAAAGCAGCTGCTATCTGGGCAATTCCTTCTGGAACCAAAGCCAAGTGAGTTGATATTTCTATTTTGTCTGAATTTTGGTTCAGACCCTAGCAGGGCTTCTTATTGATTACTTCTTTCTTAGTTCTCACACTTTAGATGCTCATAATAGTTATAAATTAAGTAATTGGAAATAACTGATGTTATCACTTGCTTTATATTTCCCACTACATCCTGATTCTCCTGTTAGAGTTCTGTATGTCCCTGTTATATTACTATGCTGTCATTTCACTGTTTTGTGTCACTGTAGATAGAGATGGGTGCATTTTATTTCCAAGAAATGCTGAGATCCCATCATTAGGAAGAAGTTCTTTACAATGAGGGTGGTGAGACACTGGAACAGGTTGCCCAGAGAGGTGGTGGAGGCCCCATCCCTGGAGACATTCAAGGCCAGGCTTGATGAGGCTCTGAGCAACCTGATCTAGTTGAAGATGTCCCTGCTTACTGCAGGGGGGTTGGACTAGATGACCTTTAAGGGTCCCTTCCAACCCAACACATTCTATGATTCTACGATTCTATTGCCTTATGGATAAAGTTTATTTGTACCATGATTTCCAACAGAGTTGTAGACAGGACACTTCTGTGGTACTTACGACAGCCTCAATTAATTTTTGCTTCTCTTAATTTGGCATTGACCTCAGTTGGAAAACTATTCTCATATGCAAGCTAATTTTTGGACCGATGATCACATTCGAGTTTCCTTCCCTTTGTTTTGGAGCAGAAACTCCAAATTTTGGAACTACAAAAATATTTGTTCCCAAATCGTTTTGTCAATAAAATGCTCTGCTAAATTATTAGTGTGACACACCCAAACTTTCCATGAGAAAAGTTCTTCAGATGATTCCTGGAAACTACATCCAGATAGCCCAGCCATCAGCTAAGTCTGTGATATGGGTTACTTTGCAGTGTAAAACAACCTTGTGTCTAGGCTCTGTCAGAATCACAAAAATTATTTTCCGCTATGGTTTTTGTTTGCAGGGTCTAATTTAATAGACTGAACTACTAGATCAAAATATGCAGCTAGAAGGAGAGCATGTATTTTACCAAGCTCAGTTATTCCAGTTGACTGGCCACATCCTCACTGCCCTGGTGAGTCACTTCATCGGGCTGTCCTTTGTTGAAGCTGCACTCCATGGCACTGCAGGCATCTTCTAATTGTCCTGGGGTACCTGCACTGCAATTTGCCTCGAGAGACCTCAAACATCCTTGCAGCTTCCCATGACCAAATTTTTCTGGCATTTGTCTTAATCTGACTTCTCTACACCACCGATGTCTTTTGACCCCATCAGGCAGCTCTGCATGATTTACTTGCCGTTATCCACCCATGTGCTATAGCAAAAGAACACATAATTTGGACCAGGGGTAAAATTTGTTAGTTATCAACTTTCTATGGCAAAGACACATCTGTGCCAGAACCTGGAGGCCTGCGGAGAGTTAGATATCTGTGTTCAAACCTCTCAGGTTTGGCCCCTGTGAGTGGTGACATCTTCTCCCCAGTACTCTGTGGCCAAGGCTTCACAGCATGTCCCAAAGCTTCTGTGATACCTGCTCATAGGCCTGCATAGCTTCTTTTACCGAGGTACCCTACAGGCCCAGGCCAGAAGCAACTGACCTTAAGAGTACCCAGAGCTGTAACCAGTGGAAAATTTGGTGGGGGGAGATAATTCTCTAGATAGTGTGAATGGAGAAGAAGGGAAGTCTTTGGGAGCTAAGTGCTTTCCTGAATCAGTAGTCATAATAGAAGAAGGATGCATCAAACGATGCACACTTCAGCCCTGACAATAACAAAACTGTATCAGTGTAATTGTTTTTAACATTAACAATTTAAAATACTATTTTAACATTAATAAGCCCCAGTTGGCCCTAAGGAGGAGCACTTTCTGCACCTTCATGTCCTCGAGAGCAACAAGGACCATGGCCAGGAAGGACTTGATCTCCTGATTCACCTGAAACAGTCTGGAACCATTAATTTAATATATAAGCATGGCATGCCTTGGCTGCTGGGGCCCTGAGGTCATAGTTGTCTACCAAGCCCACCTAAATTATCTTTGTCCCTCTACCAACAGCACTGACTCTGCCAGCCAAAGCTACAGTTGCCCATGTCCTTCCTGCCTGAGACTGTGGACTGTCTGCGTGGACCACTCAGGGGACACCAGCAAACTGCACAAGCAAAAGCACCCCCTAAAATGGACCCCTTCCCAACTACACTTGATCGCGTGTGCTCCTTCCCTAAAACTCGCTAGGTTAGTGCAGGGCTGTTCCTGTGTAGCAGGCATTTACAGTGCTTGAACTACTTACCGCTCTCAGGATGGGGAACACTGGGGGACATAACTTAGGAGACAGCCCAAGTGGAGTCTGAAAAGGATTTTTTTTAGATAAACAGACAGTGAGAAGAACACCGAACGTCAGACCCTTCAGGCACAGCTGTTTCCCAACAGACTCTCCCAGGTTCCTCTTAGGATGACAGGCTCTGAAGAGGGCTATGTCATTTTATGTTCCTGTGAAGAATATATTCAGACAACACAAGTCATGCAGATATAAAAAGGAATTTTTCTTATTTTCTTCCTAGGGTGGCAGTCCCTGTAATGGTGAACTTACAGAGCACCATAATAACGTCATTTTGGCTGGAGAAAGCAACACTTGACCCTGGAAATGTTTAAGAAGAGCAGAACAGATCAAGCAGAGACTATGCAGTATGGCTGCGCCCATTCTCGGGACACTGCTCCATAAGCCTCCTACTGCCTGGTGGCAGGACTCTGGTGTAGTCCACGCAAAAAGTAAAGCTACAACTTGAGTGGCTCACTCAGATACACACAGAACTGCATCGTCCTGTATTATTGTGGCAGTAGGGAATTTTTTATATGACATGTAAATAAGAAAGCAATACCTGGTTCTCTGCTGCCTGGAAAGATTTTTCTTGGACCAAAATGCTCCCTCATCCATTTCCTATAAGGAAGACAGAAGCCTCTCTGTAGCACAGTACACAGGAGATAACGAAGTTGAGGGGAGAGCTGAAGTGAGAACCAGAGGTACTCCTGAAGAGCATTAGCTGGAAATTCAAACTGCAGTATGTAATCGAAAGACTGTGACTAAGAGGGATATGTCAACCACATGAAGACTGTGTTAGGTAGGAAAGAGGAAGATCCCAAGCCAGACACAGTCCCCCTGGGCTTTGTACCCCCTGTACCATGTTAGGGACAAGTGGTGAGGTCTTCTCTGGAAATGTTTTTCATCAGAAACAGCAGAATCGTCAAACCCGAGAATTGGTGTAGACTCACAGTGTGTGTAGACACCCCACTTTGTACAAAAAAACCCAAACATAATTGGCAGAAGGGCGTGATCTTACATCCCAAATGAGCTTTCTGATCAGTGGGTAGTCAGTTTTTCTGAAGGGTACTGTTTAATTGTATTTGTGTAAAAAGGAAACATCGCCAGCAGGACAGACAGACAGAAACTCACCATAACATAAGTGAATGTGCAGCTCTTTCACCCAGGAGACCGAAGACTGAGGTCTAGACCCTCATTTAAGTCAGTCTGAGCAAAAAACTGAAACAGTATATTCTTCCCCCCAGACCCAGTAAGTATGCTAATTGACAATATGGCTACGGACTATCCTTGAGGACAAATATTTTTCCACCAAAAATTTCCAAAGTTTCTTGTTTCTTTCTATTGCAAACAGTAAAGATGTTTGACTCAAAAGTCTTTTCAGGACAGAAAAATCAATTTCTGCCTAGCTCAAAATGCTCAGTAGTCTTACTGATCTGGATGGTATTAGCAATTCAAAGATAAAAACCATCTGTAAAATATTCACATGTCTGGAAATACTAGCTCAGCATGAGCTGCAAAGGGCTTAGAAATTGTCCTTAGTTCTTCCAAGCAGATGCAATCACATACTTGATATTTCAGACACTTTTGATTATATTTGTATTGGTTTACTTGGGTTCTTTGCAACTGATATTTTTCTCTGCTTTTGCCTTACTTCCATATTCTTCAGTGTAATTTTTTTCAGAAATCAAGTGGTATCTTGAAAAGGTCTCCTGTTCCTGAGGAGTTGGAATATGTCTATGTATGTGTATGTGTGTAATTTTCCAAAGCTAAACTAGGGGATTATTCCAAGTACTGTTCACGGAGTATATTGTTTTAAGTATATTGCATTGATGTTGAGAAAAGGACTATCCATAGACCGAAAAATTAGTGGCCCTGACAGTGAACACATCGAGAAATTTCCTAAACATTTTAATACCCTAACTTTTTCCTCAGAGATCCACATTTCAACAGAATATAATCATTAAATTCTACTTATTAGTGTTGTTTTTCTAATATCTTCACCAAATGTAAGAATTTGCTGTAATTAGCTGCAGCTTCCTCACCCACCATATCTAAGGAGCAAAGCTGTCACTGCCATCTAGTGTCCTCAGAGGGATTTCTATGCTAAGAAAAAAAGCATTTTCATGCTGAAATTGAATTATTTCTCCAGTTTCTCAGCTAGTAGTAAATCTCATGTAGCTCACAGTACCTCTTAGGCTGTATGTTGCCATTCCAACATATTAATGAATTTCGAGGACAGCTGTCTGGGTTCTCACTTTGGAAAGTGACGTTTGCTCACTTCTTTCTCTCCTGGAATATATATTTACATCCTCTAAGTCTTCCTTGTACAAGATTTTTTAACCAGTACAGAAGCCACTCCTGGGGAGCATCTGACAGATTCCTATTCCTGCCTTATCCTTCCCCCTCTCCAACTTAGCAGAGATCAAAATAGATATAAAAGGCATATTAATCAACAGCAGTGCATATGCTGTTAGGCGGATTTGTGTAGTTCCACATAAAAACTAGCGATCTGGTGGGAAGTTGTTAATTCTGCTTGTATTACATCCTGGGATACAGCTGCCTCAGCCTCTCATGGTCCTTTCCTTGCTCACAGTATCTCCGGGAAAGCAGTCAGTTCAGTCCCTGTTTCAAGAAAATGACATTTCTTTTCACTACTTGATGGTCTTGGGCAATATCCCGTATGGGTCCCCACCAGGAACTCATTCAATGCTATTCTCAGGAGATGCCAGTGTGTCCAGGGCACTGGGTCCTGTGGAGAGTTTTCCTTTCTGGCTGGTGGCAGCATCAGGGCCCCCCTGGCTCTGACCTCAGCCTTCCACTTCCACGGCACAAGCATTTTTGGTTTCCATTTTTTCTTAACAGAATGCCAGGAACTGACAGCCTGGTACTTTTCTGAGCTGAGGTAGAGCTAACCGCAGAGCAGCGCACACCTCTCGCTGGGGATGCAGACGCATGAGCTGGAGCCCTGCTTGGACTTGTGCCGGAGGCTGCTTCCAGTCAGCTGAGCGGCAAACAGGAATCTGGCTGTTTGGGCTGGGGAGCAGCTGGATATGATCACGCTGAACCCTCTGGAAAATCCAGCTTCCTGTGCAGTACCTTTTCCCCAGAAATTCACGTAGATATGAAAGACATTCATTGACATCCCCTTGCTTCCCTGTGCACCATTGCATTCCCTGCTCCAGTGAGGCCCAGGCCAGACCTTTGAAATTCAGAGCATTCAGACTCAACAACTAGCCCTTGTGGAAGACACTTTTTTATTTTGATACAATTTTCCACAAAGTCTTTATACTGAGAATAATGAGGACTAGGGTTACATGTCCAGAAGCGTATTTTACTGCAGAGTAAGCCAAACTGCAGCCCAATATCAAGCATTACTTTTTCAGGCACACCATGTCTGTCAAAATTTATTTTGACATATAAATGAACCAATTTATGTTTGCTGTGTATAGAGAATTGTACTGACTTTTTCTGTAACAGTTTTATCAATATTATGTCATATAAGAGAACTTCGATTTTAGTCCACTTTAAGTTTTTCCATTTGTAAGGTGTTTTTCATCAGGTCTATTTCCATAATGTCCTCTAACCATATTAAGGTCTGGAATACTTTAATTCACAGTTTTATAGCCAGAAGAGACCACTTAATCTGTTAGGTTTCCTTGTCTGACCATCTATGTCGTGTAAGTGACAGAATTAAACTCACCTAGCCCACTGGTGGGTAAGCCTGGCAACTTGTGCCAGATATTCAGTGTTGATGGGCTTTCTTGGCAGGCCTGGCTGAGGGATTTGCTTGGGGGCTGGTTTTGAGGAGGCAGAAGAGCACAGTGTGGTTTCAATTAGGTATTAATGTTCAGCATTCAAATTAATGTGGAAATGAATTTCACAGCATTTCTTAATAATTTCTCCTACTTTCTGTAATGATATGGACTAATTCCACCTCAGTTCTTAATCTGCAGATTTGAGGATTCTTTCCTTTTTCCTCTCTTTCTGTCTTTCTATCTTTCTCACCTACTTTCTTTTCTATAAAATTCATTTTCTCAGAGGGAAAAAAAAGCAAAACAGATTTTTAAATAGAGGGGAAAATTTTAATGACTAAAATGCACACGTTAGGGTTCCTGATTTCTTTTATCCAATAGCTCTGTCTTGCTTTTATGACATACAGTGTAGGATACTTTGATTTAAGTCATGGAATAACAGGATCATAGAATCACAGAGTACCAGGTTGGAAGGGACCTCAAGAATCATCTGGTCCAGCCTTCCTTGTCAAAAGCACGCTTTAGACAAGATGGCCCAGAACCTTGTCTGGTTGAATCTCAAAAGTGTCCAATGATGGGGAATCCACCACTTTCCTGGGGACATTATTCCAATGGCTGATTGTTCTCATTGTGAAAAATTTTCCACCTGTGTCCAATTGGAATCTCCCCAGAAGTAACATGCACCCATTACCCCTTGCCTTCCATGTGATTCCTTGTAAAAAGGGGAGTCTCCACCTTCTTTGTAGCCACCCTTTAAATACTGGAACGTGGTGATAACGTCTCCCCTAAGCCTTCTTTTCTCAAGGCTGAACAAACCCAGTTCTCTTAGCCTTTCCTCATATGGCAGCCTTCTCAGTCCTTTGATCACCTTTGTGGCCCTGCTCTGGACCCTCTCCAGCCTGTCCACATCTTTTCTGCAAAGCAGGAACCAAAACTGAACACAGGATTCCAGGTGTGGCCTGACAAGCACTGAGTCATTTCACAATGTCATTTTATTCCTCCAGTTTATTTAATATTCTTTTTTCAAGTGAAAAATAATCACAGTCCCACATCATTTGTATTGATTAAAAACAAACAAAAAAACCCACCCAACTTACATTTTACTGAAACAATTGCTGTAGATACTAAAAGAGTGACCAACATGAAAAAAAAGGGTTCTTTTGAATATTTTGATTTGAATGTTCAGGTTCTCTGCTGGCACAGCTAGCCATAACACCTAGAAAATGTCACTCGAACTCCTTCAGTTTACAATAGCTGCAAACATGGGCCATGTTACTTACTGTATGTAGCTTCATGCAAGGTTTCAACCTGCGTGACTCTCTTGTTGTTGCTACTTCTTTCTGGTTTCCCCAGTGTCATACAGGCTGATGATTTCTGCAGGGAACGCTCTTCCCTTTTCTTGCTTTCCTGTCTGCTTTGGAATGACACCTCGTTGCTTCTGTTCCTCCTGCTCATTCGAAAGAAGACAGGGGCATTCATTTCCAGGGGGGATTCCCATTCAAATGGAGATACATTCAAATACCTTTGAATTGTCTAACTTCAGGGTTGCAGTCTGGTGTTGTCCAGCTCAGGGAGTCACCATGCAGTCCTGACTCATTCATTACACATCTGAATTCCCAGTACATTAACAGGAATTTCACAAAGACCTGAAGGATTAGTTTAAAAATATAACCCTGCTAGGTTTATCAGGTCTATTTCTTGGGACATGCTAGGAGATGCTTCAAAGATGGTAGACATGCTCAGATTACTGGGAATTAGTAGTGCTCATGATCATGTACGATATATCCAGCATCTCACTTTAATACCAGACAAACTTCAAATGGTGTAATGCCCCTTGAAATGCTAATAATTTCTTTTTTTCTTTCCTATTAAGTTAATTCAGTCCCAGACTGACATACAGATATATAGTTCCATATATACAGTATACATTAGGTGGTAGGTAGCCAGTGCTTTTTCACAGAACCTTGCTGTCCTCTAATAAATCTATATGCCCACAGTATTATTTCCATGTACTACAAGCTGCTCTGCAGCCTATGACATAGCACTCAACTGTAATTAGCACCAAAATATGGAGTTAGTATGCAGGACACGGACAATTCTTTTGCTCCAGATGCTGTATTCAAACTGCAGCGGTCCATTGAAGAAGTAGAGATAACCTAAGGAAAAGGAAAGTTAAAATGAATTAATCCTGAGAAAACTGTTGTTACATTAGAATTATTCTCCGAATAAAAATTACCCTTCTTGTTTTCATTTTTTAATAACTCTTTTAAATGTAATATTTTAGTATCTAGAATGCTGAACTAGATTTTCAAAGGTCCTCATTCCATTTGCCAGACCTGGATCTCTTTAAAATAACTAGTATTTTAATTTAGTGTCAAGCTCTACATTTTATTTCTATACAGCATTTGCTTGGGAAAATAGGGGGCTTGCCAGAGTCTGATTCAGAAATACTCCTTGAAGAGCTGGACAGGAATGGGCTCCATTTGAAGGAACATTATAATACTCCTATATTAAGCATATCCCTTTAGGTTTATGCTTAAGGAGCATAAAGGTCTTTGTTGGCTCCTCAAATATATATGTACACAGTTTAAAAGAGGACCTTGGCCAGTGGGCAATTTAGATCAGAAACCTGATTCAGTTGAGAACAGAAGTGGTGTTGTGAAAAAATCAAAATTACAAAAGACAGGTTTTCCCACAGGACATTAATCTCAAGTTTCAGCTACAATTAATTGTAATAAAGTTTCATTATCAGATTACAAACCATTTCTTTGATAGACTGCATCCACCCGATCACCAATTCCTGCGAATTCTTCCTCTATCAATCTGGGGTAGCCTGCTTCCATAGCCTCCGCCTCTTCATCATAACTATATTAAACACACAAAAAAATAAAAATTCAGAAGACTTACAGGCTGGGAGATTGATCTGTGCCCTTCATATGCTTTGAAAGGGCATATATAACGTCGGAAACAGCCAGCTGCCTTTAGGTACCTTATGTCTAATGTGATAATGAAACTCAGAGCAATAACCCAGGGCACTCTTCCACCAGAAGGACAAGCTCAATAAACACAAAACTAATAAAGCAACATTTTCAGAACTGATCTCTAAAGTACATATTATATGGAGGTGATTTGACCTGGATGTATTAGCACTACAAGCCTACCCCGAGGCTGCTTGGCAGAGAGATACTGGGAAGGGATGGTAACATCTTAGTTATGCATCAGACCTGGCTGTAAGCCCCACTCATGGACAGCAAAAACCAGCCATACTAGGGTGGGATAGGTCTCACTCTCACAGCACTGATACCATTTTGTGCCACACAAGCAACTCAAGGAAGCAAGATGGGAGTTTTGTCTAGGAGACATGACTGTATTACAAACTGTCTTGTATTAGGGCATTTTATTCTCCTTTACTTTCTTGCACTCTTTCGTCTTTTAAAGGCTGCGCCCATATGTTTAAAAAAGTCTTGCATACAATTTTATGACATATTCCGCGCAGCTAGAATACCAATGAAAACCACGATGTGAGCCACAATCGAGTGCCTGCTTTGAAACAACCTGCTGATCTTTCGATACTTGTGGACAGGTTATGACTAGGGACACTGAAAAGAAGCACCAATCTGTCTCCAGCTTACCTCCAGTACTTATTTCCACTAAAAAAGAGAGTCTTGCCAGTGTCTGCAATATGGACGGCTGCATCTATTCTTTTCATTTCTTTTGGGAACCCCATTTCATATATCTTTTTAGGAAAGTCTTCAACTATGTCATAGCCATTCAAAGCCCAGACTTTCTTTCCTGAAAATAAGAACAAAATATGCATCAGTCTTTTGTAAAGGCTCAGCTTTGAGAGCAGAATAAAATGAGGATGTCATGATGCTTAGTTTCATACAAATAACAGATTCTTAGGTCACATACTCAGCAGGTATTAAACTGTTTATCCTAACCATGATCCTAGGTGCTTAAGCTTAATTCTACATCTCCTAATTCACTGAAAATTGTATAGATTTGTATGGGATGAAACCAACAGCGTTTGTTTTTTGAGCAAGGAAGGTAGGATGTTTTGTTCTTCTATTTATTACCTCTACATCACTCACCAAGCTTGACTAAATATGTATATTTTTCTGCCAACAACAAAACTGAAAACTCACCCTTAAACATGAACACAAGATCTTTGATGGGGTTTTCATAAGCTGCATCTATTTTGTTTGGCAGCTCTGGCCAAAAGGATTTAAGTAACACCAGTTCTGCCTCAACCATCTGAGGGTGTAGTCGCCAGAAAAACCTAGTTCAGGAAAAGAAAAATATATTTAATGTTTCTTGTCATACTACAAAATAGCAGTATGTTTGATGTGCTATACTAAAAAATAGTTAATGAAGAATTAAATTCTTTTCCAACACAGATTTTTCAATACATAGAACCCCTAGTAGACCTTTCCTTTCCTCTTAGTTACGTAGATGTAGACCATTTCTGTCACTCACACAGTGATCATCTCAAACAACAAACGAATCTTTTTTTCATTTAGAATAAGAGAAACACTGCTGCCATACGTAAGGCTTCTGAACGCAGTAAAATTTAATTCAAATAAATGTTAGCAGATTTGTGCATATTGAAGAAAGCCCTGTGGAATGAAAAATGTGTACAAACAGTCTGTCTTCAGCCATAACATCTTCACTTCACTTCACTGGGAAGTCAAGTCTAATTGCATTATAAATCCTGCCTAAAAAGATCTATGATGTAGTTTCTTAGAGGCATCTATATCGATCTGTGAGTTTTTAAATTTATGTTTAGTCAGATCTTTAGTAAAAAACTGAAAAGGTGTTTTCACATGCTCAAATTTTATCCAGTACCCACCATCCATGATAGGGCAGTTTCTTTACCTGTCCTTGAAGACCAGCATTTCTCCACGAAGTTCCGTTATTGCATCAAGTGATAACTCGGCATCACATTTCTCTGGTGTTTTGGGATGTTTTGGGTTGGGATCTTTGTCTCCAGCCCCTGGAATCATAGAGTATGATCTAAGTTTGACAAAGTTCATTTTCTTTCTCTGGAACATGATATTGAATAGGACATGGAAGAGCTCCCAAACAGAATGATGATTTGTGCTGGGGAAAGTCTGTTCTCTCTTTCCCTCCTTTAGCCAAATACATTAATGGACTTTGCAGTTCAGCTGTGCTGCAAAAATGTTAAATGGACTTGCTTTCTTTATCCCAAGTTTTGAAGGTCCCCCAAAAGTTTTATTCTTTTTTCTTTTTATTCTTTTTATTCTTTATTCTATGATGAAACATGGATATTTCTGTTTCTCCCTTCAGACTCTGTTTTACCTTCTCTTTTGAGGCGCAGCAAAAAGTACAAGGACTCTGCTCACCACCCCTCACCACCAAAGGAGACAGCACAGAGGCCAACTGTACTCTACAGTGTTACTTCTTTTTTTTCGTTTTTTTCTCTATGAACTGCAAAAGCTAAATATCTTCTGTTCCTGAGATCTGGTTGCCAAGAATCCAGTGAATCGATCTTGATCAGTCATGACTGTTTGTATTTAACATCTGCAGCTCTTTAGTAACTGTGCAGTGCATCTGTAACAGGTTATAATGATACAGGAAATATATATTATATATTACACAGACTTACCATAGAGCTCTTGGATCCCTTGCACATCATCGTCAGGAAGCACAAAACCAGTTTTTCCAGTGTATGTGTAAATTGGAAACATCAGAGCTCCAGGGTCTCTAGAGTGTTCAAGTCCCAGTGAATGACCAAATTCATGGGCAGCAACAAGAAACAAGTTATACCCTAAAAAAAACCCCAGTAAATGAAATGTAATGTATATGTATACATGAAAGTAAACGTATAACTTCCTGTATCACCAGAGTGGACTTGGACTAATTAACGAACACTAAACCACTAATTGTGCTTTAACATATGGGACAATGAAGGAGACAACTGGATTAATGGAAGAATGATGTATAATTGTTTCTCTTTTTCAAACTACCATGGGTTTTGTTTTAAAAAGGCCCTAATTGATTGAGTATCTCATAGCTGGTGTTCAACCTAGATTTCATTTGAAAAAGTTGCTCTGTAGGCAGATTTAGATTTCTTGAAATTTCTTAGCAACACTGGAAAGTTCTGGCATGAAATCTTATTCCTAGTGAAGTCATGAACATTTCTGCCAGGATTCACCTCAGGTAGAGAGTCCATATCGTTTTCAGTATTGCAGCAATCAGCTTCAATGCTAGGAGGGTGAAATAACAGTGATGAAAAAAAAATAGTGCTTTGTTCTATTTGTACTATATTGTTCTCTGTCCTGAATAGGCAAGGTGAGGAATTTTCAAATTAGATGTAGGTAGCTGATTTGCAGCTGAGTTAAGTATATGTGTTTTCTATAAACTTCAGTAAGGTAATTCCCATCAGTCTGTGATCAGAACTAGCTGCCCTTAAGCTCAGTGAAATGCCAAGCTGATAAAATACCGTGTTTGTGACTTTTTTTAATCACTGCATTTAGGAGCTGTATAACTTAAAATTTATGGTAGGCGTATGTTATACTTCCCTTTATGATTGGAGATTAAGACCAGCTTCCTATGAGTAGACAGTGAACATAATGACTAATGTACAGTAAACAGGCAAAACAAACTGTTTACAGATATCAAACAGGATGAAATTATCCATCTACCACCATTTCAAATAATCTCAGGAACTTCTGTTACCTCTAGAATCATCTGACCAAGCTTCATCATCATCAAAATGGGCATCTCCTCCATAGTCTGGACCAGGGGGGAAAGCATGAGCCAGTAATCCAGAGGGTCCATCGAAGGGGTAAAAGTCACCATGTTCTATAAACAATATTCAGAACAATGAAATCAATTATCCCATTTTATTGGCAGCAATTAGTATAACGTAAAAATAATTGGTTCTGTGTTACCTTTAGTGCCAAAGGAGATCATGATATCAGCTATACCACTTCTTATTCTGGTGAAGTTAAGCGGTGTCACATCAGACCAAACTTTGAAGGCTTTTTTGAAAGCTCTGTCTACTTCAGCACGTCTCAGATCTGAAGTGTAATTCATAATTCTATAAAACAGATTAATATCTCCAGTTAAATAGTGTGAATTGAAGAAAATGTGTAATACACTTTTATCCGACTGTACACTTCATTAAAATTTTTTGCTTCTTTTCTCCCTATGTTCTTATCTAAAACCAGAGCTCAGCAGCTGCATACAGTATTCAAAAAAATAAAAATAACTGTTTCTATTTTCATTAGAATAATTCAGAGAAATTTGAAACGATCCAACAGATTTCTGCAATTGGTTTTATATGCACCAGAAGATATAGAAAATGACATATATTCTGTGTTAAGTCAAATCATACCAGTAACTTCAACTTTTTTTTATGCCATATTAAATATCTCATGATCCTCACTTCCTGAAGGAGCAAAACGTGATCCAAAGAGCTTTTTATAGGCTAGAATCATACATATTAAAGTAATATTTATCACCAGATACTGAATTGATAGAGTTCAGTGATATCGTATTTGGAATCTGTTAAAGAACTCAGGTTGCAGCTGGTCAAAACCCCCTGTTGACAACCTTGTGGTATTAAGGGAGAAGAAGCTACCACGTGACCTTTCAGCACCGTAGCTTCCCAAGGTCAGCTTTCTGAGGTCATGGTGAAGGGGTTTGTCTGACCCCTTCAGATATCTAGCATCTGGATAAGCACAGATACCTACATCTGGACTGTAAAATGGAAGAGGGACAAGGATCAGTCCCTGCTCTCACATCCACATTGCACAGACTGGTTTGCATCTACGCTGCTGTGTCCAGGACAAGACTTACATGAATCAGACACTAAGCCAGGTCCAAAGCAGAGCTAAGTGCTTAAGGACTGTGAGGATCAGTGGTGAGGGGCATGATCCTAGTCCCTACCCCTCTTTCATTCATCACCATGGATGTGCCCAGAGTGTCTACATGGAGGCCAGATGAGGAGTTACTAGCTTTCACCACACCAGCTTCCCTCCATGACACCGCGCAATGGAAAAAAAATCACATTTACTTCCTTGGGCTGTAAGGTGGGCTTAGGGGACCTTTCCAAAAGGGGGCTGTAAAGATTTTAAACTGCAACATGAATTTTGTCAAACTCAAATGCATCCTTCTCCCATCAACCTCATATACTGAGCAACCTACTGGACAAGGTATCTGGAAAGAAGGTAATAACAGTAGTAACACTCAAAATGCCATGCATTTACCTGTATGTCAAATTAGTTTTTGACCATTTCAGTTTTCTAGGGAAAAAGTTATATTCCCCCACATCTGGGACACCACATCTTGGTTTCTGCATCAGCTCATATGTTTCTTCATCTAATTTGCCTGTCACCTCCAAGCCAAAAAATGCTTGCATTTCTCGAAGTTTAGATGCCACTGTGTTGGCACTCTTCCTCATTATGCCAGCAGGATTTGGACGGAGATCATAGTGAGTCCTGAGATAGCGCTAAGACAGGGAAAAGAAGTAATAAGCCCAGTTTCCAAAGAGTTGTAACTACGCAACTTACTATTTATAAAACATGCAAATGAATTATTTTATACTGTACCTCTGCAAACTGAAGGTCTTTCTCTGTGAATTCATGGCTACCTTCAAGGGGAATAGGGATTGCCAGGCAAAATGGCAAACCCAACAAGAAAAAGACAGCTGAAAGTCTTGATTGCATCATGTTGGATTTGCGAAGTCTGAAGCCCTGATGTTTTAGAGAGCAGTTACCTTTACTTTTATAGCCCCAGCCCAGTGAGTCACCACTTAGGGACAATTTTGAACTTCCTTGTCGCTGAAAGTAAACATGCTTAGACGGCTACTTTTTCTCTCCTCCCCAACACTGTGGTTTAGGCATCTGTTGTGCCACTGAGGACTCTCAAACTGTATCTTTGTATAAACATGGTCTCTGAATATTGACATAGGTTGTGGGAAGAAATGGGCAGAAGCAAACGACACTTTTTCATTATTTTGCAATGACTTACACTGGCAATAAGTGGCAATAACTTTGCAATAACTTACTCTGCTAGAAAAATTGCCGTTCTACTATTTGACAGACAATAAAAATATATAACAAGCTTCATGATTTTTTAAATAAATTCTGCATCTTTTCAGTAACTACACTTATTCAACAGTAATTTTTAATAGTTGCAATAGATCATACACACTTCAATTGTTAATAAATGTTGCCTTGGATGATAAGAAATAACATTATGGAGTATACAATAGTATATTATATTTCCTTGTTTCTGTAAAGAAACACAACTCTAAAGCATTAACACAAATTTTACTGCAGAGATCTTTAAAGTGACTTCCTATCTATCTCTCAGAATACTTTACTGCTTGAGATGTACCTAAAACCAGAAATGCTAAGTATCAGGAAATATTTGTTTTGAATATTTAAAATGTTTTGAATATTTGAAATGTTTTTTTTATTATTAGTAAAGCAGGTCATGTAAAGTGACAATTTCATACAATCTGTCTTCCTTAAAAAACATGAATTTCATTTACTTCATGAGGGCAGCACAGCCATAGATCAATGAGACAGCTACTACTCTGAGAGAGGTAATCTACCAGCTACAGGTAGGCAATGAATCTGTGTGTCTAGAATGACAGAAATGTGTGATTTTGACTTATGGCTGGATAATAGGATAAATCTGGCATTATGACAGACATGGACATTACTATACTTCAAAGCTTAAAGATGATTTCTGTCTCCCCAGGATCACTCCAGTCTCAGCTGCTGCTAAGATTCTTATTTTTTACAAATGAGGGTGGTGAAACACTGGGTCAGGTTGCCCAGAGAGGTGGTAGATGCCCTGTCCCTGGAAACATTCAAGGTCAGGTTGGACGGGGCTCTGAGCAACCAGATCTAGTTGAAGATGTCCCTGCTTATTGCAGGGGTGGTTGGACTAGATGACCTTTAAAGGTCCATTCCAACCCAAAGTATTCTATGAATCATGTCATGTGCCCAAAAGCATGGGTCCAAGGAGAGGTGCCGTTTTGTCTGAACTCACATTCCTCTTTCATGTAGGCTGCTCCTGTATGGAAAACATCAGGCAGCTTTCTGGTAGACACTGGTACACACTTTCTGGAATACACTACCCTGCCATGGATGTTGCCTCATTGACAAAACAGGAAAAGGACAAAAATCAGTGAAGCTGAATGTGTAAAAGCTCAATTTGTTACTCAGAAAATATTAGCCTTCTGTCCTATGATGACAAACAGCAAAAGCAAATAAAGCTGAGAGGAATTTGTTATGTAGGCTATTTCAATGTCAGTGCCCATCTCAGCCAGTGATAAATATAGTTACAATTAGGGATAGACAACATCTGTTCAGACAGTTTGTATGTTCTCCTTTATACTGTCCATCACCAGCGCTGAGACTTTTTGATTCAGCAATGGTGGCATAAAGACTGCTAATTATCCCACCTTCTTAAGAAGTGCTCCCTCTTGAAGAGCTTCAGGACGAGCAACGAATCCATATTGCTGATGTGCTGCACTCCTTGCTAATGCAGACTGCCAGATTATGTATATGACTTATTTCTTTCCTTCCAAAATCTCTGTGTTGATAGTTGCAGCATTGCTTTCATTAACGTTGGGGTACTCAGTTATGCAATAAGCAGAGTTTACAGTGAATTTTGCTTGCTTTGTCTGGAGCTTAGGAGCAGTGGTGCTGCCTTTATGTGGTTTTCGTGGCTGTAAGGAGCATTTTCTTGAAATGATGAAGCTGTGAGTGTCACTGCTCTGCAGAACAATCCCAGACATATCTCAGAAATCTATGAGTAAAATGAATAGCTTAAAACTCCACAGGTAACATTCCTGTGAATTCAAAATGCTTCAAAATTAGCTTTC
Organism: Stercorarius parasiticus; assembly: GCA_013396915.1. NCBI lineage: Eukaryota > Metazoa > Chordata > Aves > Charadriiformes > Stercorariidae > Stercorarius > Stercorarius parasiticus. The sequence continues at coordinate 335,892 of VWZL01004521.1, forward strand.
TTGTATCTAAGGGAGAACAATTGTATACCACCATTTGTATATCATTGCCCTTTGCCAGACTTAACTAAAAGTTTTTTATTCTGTGTCAGGCACTTATACCACTGCTCTTTCTCAGCTCTGATGTTGGAATCTTTGCTTCTGAAATAGGAAAAATTAATTTCCTAATGGTTACTGCAAAATGTGATCACACTTTATAAGAGAATGATCCCAAATTATTCCTGAGTGGTTTCAGGGTTATCTTAATAAATATAGTTTCACTAACTGGTAATTAAAGGTGAAACCAAGTAATCGGAGACAATATTTGAGTGATATAAATGTAGAACAGAAAACCAAAAATTTAGTTAGGCACAAGAACAAAATTAAACAGTGTTAACCTACCGAATGATCCTCCAAGGAGGTGTGGAGCCCTGCTCTTCAAAATGTTTAAGCTGCAGTAGTCAAAGTAGTAGTAAATAGAATTGTCTTGCATGAAGAGAATGACAGATAATGTAGGGAAGAATGATTTTTCACTTTCTAATCTCTGCAATATTTTTTACACAGATGCTCCGAAGTCCTTTGAAGTTCACAATGAAAACTCTTTCAAAAACTCCGCCTTTGATACCCTTTGTAGAGCTGTCCTGAGGCATTTCCAAGGAATACTCGAAAACTGGACAAAGTAATAATAGCAAAAAATTAAACCAGGCAACTTTTCTGTAAAAAACCTTCTCTTACTAGATTTGTGTAAGAAGGGATGCATAAGGCTGGGTCTTTTGCTATTTCAAGACAATGAAATGAACAAGTGAAAAGACAGTCCACCGTTTTGAACAGATTCTTCAAGTGAGTAGAAAGAGAAAAAAGGCAGGGAGTGTGTAACTATTTTGTCACAGGGAGTAAATGAAAATGCTAAAACAGAAATTGATTTCTGAAAGACTGTGTGTAATGAGCCATCTGACAGTGGACTATGGCTGAATCGTGTTTTCTGCACATTGAGTTGATTCCTTTGGGAGCCCTGGCCGTGTAAGTATACACGATCCAATATGTTTTCTTACACATTTTATTGCTATTTATATTACACCAGTGGCTAGAAGCCTATATTGAGGCATGGACTTTTATGTCGTCTGTACACAAACTGAAGAAACACTGGTGAAGGACTGTACAAACAAGCACATAAAAGGGCCAATGAAAATGAGCAGTATTCCCCCTTTTTCCAAAACAGCAGTGCAGACGTAGCATGTGATCTTTTTTTTTTAAGGGGAGACAAAAAGCCTTCACAGAGCTGGGAACTAAGTATAGACCTCTGAAGTTGCTGTATATTACCTTACTACATTGACTCTTTAAAGCCTCCAGCAAGTTTTTAAAGTTGGCAATGATAAATGACAACTTCAAAGCCTGCCAGTGTTGGGCAATGTAACATGTAAAATCTATGGCTCAGGCTCAAGTGATGCCACTGTCTGAGTTTAAAAAAAAAAAAAGGAGTTAAAAACTGTGGAGTGAGATGTAAATGAAGGTAAAAACAGCCAGCAGTGGCTCATAGACCTTGTGCTGACCCCAGTGCAAACAAGCAAGCATGGAAAGTCACATTTTAAAAGCACTGAAACCCACAAAGCTGCTGAATAGTAAGATTTCAACAAGCACTGCAAAATTTCTGCAGCTCTGGCATCTTGTGGGTGTGGGTAAAGTTAGCTGGGCTGATGGTAATTTTCACAGGCACAGCAGAGACTGGAACAATCATACCGGTTTTCCCCCGGAGGAAAAATGGACAAAGAGGGATGGGAGATGTGGCGAGAAGAAATTAAGTGCCTTAAAGCAGCATTTAGGTACTAATTATTTGAAAACAAGAATTGTGCCAACCATAAGGTTTCAACATACATTTTGCTACCACAAAAAATTGAAAGGTGTCGTGTTTTGATTTACACTCTGTGTCTGGTGCCCAAAATAGCACTATATAGTGAATGTGGTGAATGCTCTGTGACCCTGAAACAGCAGATGCTTCACTTAAGGCAAATAAACAAAAGTCAATGGGTCGGTTTGTCAAGTGGAAAGTCTCCAGTGCCTAGGGCTATGCCATCACATTTACATCTGCTTCCTCTGGGAAGAAGGATGGTATTCTGAGGCCCATTGTGCAGCTGGGTAAATGGAGTCCCAGAGTAGTTAAAAACACTCACTCTGGCTCTGCCTTTCCAGGTGGGACTCCATCTGTGGGACCTGTTACAAGAAGGGAGCCAAAGACAACTGAGAATGGTTTCCACAAGCAGCTTTTCAGCTGAGATGGCCAGGGATATTACACAACCTGACTCCTTTTTATATTAAACAGCAGCATCCCTGTGCCATTTGCTGGCAAAAACGTGCAACTGGGGTACCTAGAGGTGTTCAGCAGGGTCCAGTGTCAGAGGCAAGAAACATATATATATTTTACAATGAGGGTGGTGAGACACTGGGACAGGTTGCCCAGAGAGGTGGTGGAGGCCCCATCCCTGGAGACATTCAAGGCCAGGCTTGATGAGGCTCTGAGCAACCTGATCTAGTTGAAGTTGTCCCTGGTTACTGCAGGGGGGTTGGACTAGATGACCTTTAAAGGCCCCTTCCAACCCAACACATTCTATGATTCTATGATATAAACATGTTTCCAAGAGGCAATGGCTCTCGTTTGAATGAGTACCTGCAGATCCTGTGGACCACAAGTCATACAGAGGCAAAGGGCACCATGGATCAGCTGTCTTTCTGTCTGCTTGCAGCACTGCACCTGCATGAGCTTGGCAGGACCTGGGGGCTGCTGCCACCCTGGGAGCTGCTGATCAGCAGCACCTTTCTTCTGCATCCACTGAGCTCCAAGGTAAGATGCAGCTGTAGATTAAAAGAAGTAAATCCGGGCTCCTTCCTGGGTGCCATGTGTCTAAACTCTCATTATAAACAGTGAAGTCCATACACTCGCTAATCCCTAGACAGCAGTTCAGTTTACACTGTGGTAGACATTTTAGGATTATTTCAGCTGCCCACATATAGATATCTAATGTTTGAAAGACAAGGAACTCTCATCCGTCCTATGTCATATCTGACAGTCTCATGCAGATGTCTTGGGTTCCCTCCTGCACCTCAAATGGCACTAGATGCCTTTCTCCAGGCTGCTGTGCTGAGTCCCTCACAGCTGGGCTCTGCTGACTGCAATGGAGCTGACTGTAGTGGAGCCCCTCCATCTGGTGCCCACAGAGATACTTCAATTTAGGTGACCTATTCTAGAGCTGATCTTCAGGCCTATTTTCTGATGGTGCCTGAACAAACCAGCCGCCATCATGTTGCAGAGGTTTGTTGTGTTGCTGTGTGAGGTGGCAGCTCTGCAGCTGGAAGGCAGTCGGGCGCTGTGCATCCCCTACCAGGACAGTGCTCCCACTCACAGCTGTGTCTGGCCTTGGAGGAACAGGGGCTCCCACCTCATGCTGGCAGCCAAACTAAAAGAGAGAAAATGCCTCAGAGAGGTGCAAGAATCCAAGTCTTCTCTGTCCAAACAATTTCTGCACAGGTAGAAACTTATGGGATTCAGGAAACTGCCCCAGAGAAGTGAGGGTGCCCTGGTCAGCTGCTCCATGCAAGGCAGTAGCTGCAAACTCCCATGGAGGTCAGACCATGTTCTGCTCCTCCTTACCACTCTGAACGCTCCTCAGGACTAGAACTGGCTTCCAGTTTTGGTCTAACCATTCTATCTGAACTACCTACGACTTCTGCTGTGTCAGGATAAATGTAGGATGCTAAACTATCTGTTATAACTTGGCAGTTGCCGCCTTTTTAACGGCATTTATTTTCACATGCAATGGTATGTCACTAATCTGCTCAAGACCTGGCTCATTTTTTGTGCTTCTCACTGCAATCAGGATAGTGCTCCTGTATCCAGGCTGCACTAACCATTTGAGAAAGATATTTATAGCAGTTGCTGTAATTGAATTTTATTGATTCTTGAAAGAAATATATGGAACTTGTGGAAAAAAAATATTATTTGAAGAATGACTGCAGCCATTATGTTCTGAGATTGTAGAAGTATTTTACCCTTTCATAATGGGTACTTTACTACTTTTTAAAATGTGGTATCCAATTGTCAAAGTCCAATCCTCTCTGACTGGGCTCTTTCAGATATTCCACACAGGCAGGATTTGATGCTTAATACAAAGTTTACATACTTGAAATTATGTGAAGTTACATGGAATTTTGATTTAGCACAGTGATCCAAGGAGCAGGTGTGGCCACCAGTCCCATTTGTGCTGAGACAAGTTCAGCTTTCTTTGCAACGCCCATGGCCATGTATTCTTCCCTGAGATTCGCGAGCACATCACCCTTACCCATCTCCTCAGAGTCTTCTTCCGTTGTAAGGGTTCTCTGATTATTCACATCAAGTACAAAATATCCATTTATTTCTATTGCCACCAAACTGTAGGCAAACAATAAGTTTGCGTCTAGCCAACATAGGTTTGCTCCTAATGGGAAGGAGCTGGTCAACAGTACAAAAAATGGAAAATGAAACCTCAGGAATCCAGTTCAAAGGTGAAAACTTAATTTTCTATATTTGTTTTTGAGACATCCACCACCTTACATTTCTATTTTTTTAAATCCTGATGTTTACATTTGCAAACACTCACAAAAATATATTTAAAGACTACCTCAGTGGCACTGTGGCTCTCTGACAGTCACAATTAGGTCTTGGTATGTTTTGATGTATTTTTTCTTGTGTCAAGCCAGAAATATGTATAATATGTCTTTGAAATGTTTTAATTTTAGCTCTTCCACTATGGCGAAACATGTTCCTTGTCTGTCAATTTACTCCTTTAGTAATATTCTATAGCAACTTTATTCTGAAATCTTAAGACCTCCACTATGAATGGATAGCCATTGTTCATAGAAAGACAAAGTTAATTGCAGATATCATAAAAATCAGCATTAGGAAAAAAAAAAATTTTGATAATTTATTTATATAGTGATTCAACATTTCTTTCTAAAAGTTTGGACGTTCAAAGGATTTTACTAAATTGTTTGGATGAAATAGAAATTTTGCATGTTAAATGTCTAACTGGAGTTTGAACTTCAAATTTGTGGGTTCTATAGCTTCAGGAAGGACAAATGGTCCCTTTAAGGATGTGAAATAAAAACTAATGTCCTCTGAAACATTTTGGTTCAGACTACTTATTATTTATGAAAATCGGAGCTAGGAACCTAAGAGAAACACACACATCCTTCTTCTGTCTCCACAAGCTCTTTTCTGTGATGTATGTTAACACAATTGCTATCAGTAATGAAGACTCCTACTAATTTCTGACTCAGCTTTCTATTGATCACCACCTAAGAGCACTATATCTTCTATACCTTTTAAGTAATAACAAATCAGAACAAGTACCATCATTACTGAATCCAGACATTTCAAACCAGCGCTGGATCTAGTACCTAACCCCATGAAAGCCTCTGTCATCCTAGGTATTGTAAGAAAAAATGCAGCAGAGGAAGGCAGATTAATGATGTGGATTTTGAGGAGTGAGAATCCTCTCTTCAGCACCAGTGGAAAATACACAGCTGCAGTTCACAAGTTAATTATCTATACTGAATGAAGTATTACCAGACATTTTCCAGATGTGTCAATCATTAAAAGTACAACTTAGTTGAACTGTATCCCTGATGCCTTTTCCTTTTCCAAGACAATACCTACCGGAATTTCCACCTGGGTGACTACCCCAGATTTCGTTTCAGGATCAAAGTCTCCCATATATGCACACAAATAATTCAGAATAACATTAAATTAATGAAAAAAGTTGCATTGAATTTACCAAAAAAGACAGCATCAAAGAACCCTAAGGACAGGTGCTCGTCCTTCACAGAAATGCATGGAAGAAAAACTCTTTAAGTGAAGCTTACTGTGAATTTTTTATTTATAAGGAGATTTAGGAGTAAAACCATACATTTAAAAAACATTTAGGAAAGGAAGTATGATTCTTAAAGCCCTGGTTTTTGCTTGCCAACCATATTCATGTTGTTTATACAGCTGGGCTTTTTAAAAAGCAGTTTCCTAACTCTATTGCAAAAGCTCTTGAGAATAAGGGGGGGGAAACTACATGTCTGATGCATACAGTTTTATAGGAAGTATCACAAGCAAGTAGTAAGCTCAAAATTAATGTTTGAATTACTGGTAGGAGAATAGTAAAGGGGGATTTGAAGTGCATGTTTTCAACTATAAAGGTAAGTAGCACAGAAATAAACATCTCATCTTTTTCTATTACAAAGAAATATAATATAAAGGTGGCTGTACATTTAATTGAAAAACTTACTCCCCCACATGGATCAAATTCAGGGGAGGCCACCGAGATGGTAGGGGCGGCTGGAGCACCAGCTCTGTGAGGAGAGGCTGGGGGAGATGGGCTTGTTCAACCTGGAGCAGAGTCAGCTTTGGGGGGACTTAACAGCAGCCCCCAGTGCCTGTGGGAGGTCTTTGAGGAGCTGGAGCCAGGCATGTCACTGTGGTGGAGGGCAAGAAGGTGAGAGACAGCGAGCATTAACTGAAACAAGAGAGGTTCAGCCTGGATATAAGGAGAAACCTTTTCCCCATGAGGACAGACAGGCAGTGGCACAGGCTGCCCAGAGAGGTTGTTCAGTCTCCGTCCTTGGAGGTTTTCAACCCCGACTGGGTGAAGCCCTGAGCCCTGAGCAGCCTGGTCTGATCTCAGAGCTGACCCTGCTGTGAGCAGGAGGTTGGACCAGAGACCTCCTGAGTTCCCTTCTGGGCAAAGTTATTCTGTGATTCTATAGCTTAGTATCAGTAATGAAATATCAAAATTAGATACTTGGAAAACATTTCAGTGAGTATGCTTATGATGTGTGACACTTAAGACATACTCAAGTTCCATATGTTACAGATATTTGAGTATGAATTAAAGCTTTCCAAATGGTGGCTGTCACTTGAAATCTATCTGTAGTGTATTATCATGTGTTTACTTTAGGTTTTCTCAAATTTATTGATTAATGCCTTCATGATATTAGTGGACCTTCAGTTACCATGAAATACCGGTCAGAAACAGATACAGAAAAATTAACCACCCAATACAGTTTGCAAATGCAAATTAACTTCAATGTGATTCAGACTGAAGTTCTCTAGATAGATACATAATTTCAATATTTTGAACATCTTATTAGCCTATTTAAAACCATAACATATCTTGCACACTAAGAGTCCTCTATACGAATAACGTTAACAGAGCATTTTCAGCCATTATTACCCATGTCCTCATTTCTTTTTCTTCCATTCTTTGACATTCTACCCTTTTCAATCTGGCCTCTGCTGTACAGATACCCTTCTGTATTCACTTTCAGCAAAAGATAACAACTTTCCTTCCTCTTTTTCACAAGATCGAGCATACAATGACCAGCATTCAATTGCAAATACATGGGATGGGGAAAAAATGATGGCGTTTTCTCCCACAGAGTCCCTGGTAAAAGGTACTCAGCCTCCCTGTGATGTGGCTTTAAACACTGAGCACTTGGAACACAGTAGCTGTAGGATGAAATGAGAATGAAAGGGAGCAATTTCTGCAGCATTTTTTACAACTCCCTAGAAATTAATTTCTCATCAAAATATCTCCGTTCTTACGTCTGCTGAAAAGTTCCAATCATGTCTTTCCTAGCCTTGGCATTCAGAATTTTCTTTTCTGTACCAGCAAATACCAAGAAGTGGCATCTTTCGCTTCTTTCTCTTTCCTCAGCAGGCAGTGTGCTCTGATTTGCCGCAGTGACAAAGACCATCTGCTGGTAATTCAAACTGGTTAGTGGGGATAAAGGATTATAGAAAAGTAAAATTAGAACCATTCTCAGTTAACAGAAGAAGACTTGCCAAGGCTGTGACCTTTGTTAGAAATGCTTGTTCATATTCATTCTGAAAAGTTAAACTTTTATAGATTACAGGTTGGAAGGGACCTCTGTAGCTCATCTTATCCAACTCCCCTGCCCAAATAGGGTGACCAAGAGCTAGTTGCCCAGGACCACATCCAGATGTCTTTTAAATATCTACAAGGGTGGAAATCACCTCCCTAGGCAACCTGTGCTAGTGCTCAGTCATCCTCACAATAAAAAAGCCTTTCCTGATGTTCAGAGGGAACCTCTTGTGTTTCAGTTTGTGCCCATTGCCTCTGGTCCTGTCTTTCGACACCACTGAAAAGAGCCTGGCTCCATCATCTTTGATAAGATCCCCCTGAGCCTCCTCTTCTCCAGGCTGAACAGTCCCAGCTCTCTCAGCATTTTCTCATAGGGGAGATGCTCCAGTCCCTTCATCATCTTCATGGCCCTTTGTTGGGCTCTCACCAGCATGTCCGTGCTCCCCTTGCACGGGGAAGCCCAGAATTGGACACAATACAGTCTCACCAGTGCTGAATAATCCTATGGAGCTTTCTACTTCACAGTGTTCAAGTACTTTTTTAGTGATCTGAGTTATTTGCTGTATTCTCCCTTTCTCTGTCACAGTGTTTCTTTAGAATAGCTGCCAAATACCTCAATAAAAATAGGTTTTTTTTATTGTCAATACATGTCGAAAACCAGCATATTAATTATAGTTTTCAGCTAGTGTATATTTAAATCTGCCCTTCCCCAAGGGATAGGCTAACCATTAGATGTTGTGGAGTCCTCATAGACACAATAAAATAAGCCATTCCTTCTCCGGCTAAAGGGCACCAGAGGGAAAAAAATCAGACTGGTATCTTCACCCCCTGAAAACTTATGTGGTTATTAGTCAATACCTGAGTAAGGAATCATACGGGAGTTTACATCTGTAAGACACATAAGGAAAATACAGCAGAGAAGTCACTGCTTTAGCTAACTTAGCTAGATTTAAAACATCATAACAAAAAGTTGCTTGTTACAGATAATATATGCCCAGTCATTTTCTGTGGTCCATCATTGCTGTTAATTTTCATGTAGACTTCAGCCATCCAAAGACTGCATACAATTATTGGGTTTACCTCATTGTCCTAATGAATATTATCTGAAGGCAGTCATATTTTTTACCAAAGGACTGTGCTAAATTAATTGTAATTTTTTCTCTAAAATCCAGTACAGATGCCTACCTTTTGCCCATCTCTATAGTTAATTATATTCAGATGTTTTTCACAAACACTAGGCATATCAAAAAGCTGCTTCAAATCCCTCACACTGTGATAATTATCCATACATCCTAAAAGGGGGTAACCATTCCATGACTTATACCACTAATTAACCTCCCAATAAAGGCTCAGAGTTGTTTGATCACCCTAAATTTCCTACTGTTTTTCCCAGGAACTGAAGGTGCAGTAGTGGGAAACTAGAGGCTACTGGGACTCATCAGCACATATTTCCTCCAGGTGGGCAAGCATGGTTGCATTTATTGGAACATCTAGAAAAAGAAAGAAATGTTACCTGCATAAAAGAATACACACACAATGTAAGCAATATTCATGTGTCTCATAAATGACAGTTACTGTGTATGATGGTTCATACTTGCAGATTCATAACCATTAAAAAGCTCACTAAAATGGCTTAAGGCTTAAGTCAAATAGATTCCATACCTGAATATTTTGAACTGGTTAGAGCACCTTCTCTTTGCCAGCTTTTGTGCTGGAAGTAATCATGATATCAGCAGGGCCATGAGACAGTCAGACCAAGGTCTTGGGAAGATTTCAAGTCATATAGTCCTAAAGTTTCAGTGTCCTCCAGTTTGTTTAGTCCACTTTTCACCAGCCAGATGTAAAGTGTAATTTATTATATAAACAGGTTAGAAAATATCTGCCCATAGTTGTGTCAGAATCTTTCAAGTTATTAAAAAACCTGGCACCATTGGTTCTTTGGTTTCCTTATCATATAAAATGGAAATTCCTGACTGAAAGCAAACCATGACAAATGTTCACTGAAAGTTTCACAGAGCTTATGAATTAAGTTTTGTTATTGCTTTATTTCTTTTCAATGCAAAATAATCTATAAAAGCCATTCAAAACTGACATGGAAAACTAACTATGCAAAATATTTCTATTACTATCAAATAACAGACTATTTAAATTTCAAGCTTACATAAATCCTTAGAAATAAGGTTTGTTTGGTTTTGTTTTCCTTTAGTCCTGGATGAGGAAAGAGGAACATTGAAACAGTATCTTTTAGCTTTGTCTAAAAAATTTAGCAAAATGTTACGAAACATCCAGACTTTCTCTGGAGGTTGCTTTTCTATAAATAATTATTTGAAACTAGTGAAATAACTCTGAATTACACATTTTTTACCACTTCTGTTTGGGAAACATCACATGCATCAACTTCTGACTTACACCTGGACAAAAAGAATAAGTGTTGTTTCTAAGTTGTGTTAATGCAGTTGAATTACAGAAACTGGAAGTCTTCAGACTGAAGAAGACTTTACAACATGACAGATCTACTTTTGGTTATTATGGAATTTGACTAGGAGACTAAATTTCCGAAGTAGGAATCTGAGGTTCACCCACATCTCAGATGAGTGCCTTGTTGTTGTACTAAAGGGCTGAATCAGTTCCTCCTGCCTTTGTTTGTGTGAGAAGGGATCAATCCAGTTTTTAATCCTGTCTCATGTTCCCAGAACACAAAACTCTGATTGTACCATTAAGTACAAATACTTCCATTCAGTTTTGCTGAATTGCTTCAGTTTCTCCATTTAACATACAAACGACTAAATGATCCATCTAGCTCGGTATTCTGTCTCTTAGCAATGGTAATAAGAGATGATATCTAGGGAGCACATGAGTCTGATGAGTTTTTGACTGATGCTGGCTGCTTTCACAACCTTCTACAATAGCAGGTTCCAGATATTCACGTACCACTCTGTAAGAGATATTTTCATTTCTCTGTCTTAAATCAGACTCCTGCAAGCCTGATTCAATGCCCCCTAGTTCTAATACTGTAAGATTTGGTACATAACAGCTTTACATTCAGCTTATGATTCACCTTCATGATTTTGTAAATCTTAGTTAAATCGAGTTCTTGATCTCCTCTTCTACAAACTCCTAATTTGGTAGCTGATCCATTCACTTAATAATTTAAATTGCCTTTCTAGGTACTTTCTTCACTGTCATTATATCTTTTCTGAGATTTGGAGAACAAAACTGTACAAAGTACTCAAGAATTGAACACAGGAAGATTTTATATAGTGGCAAAATTATGCTCTCCATCATTCACGTTCACAGCACTTAGCCTGATGATGCCCAGCACTTCGTTGACTTCTTTTGGCTGCCACAGCATATTGAGCCATTGATTTCCAAGTGAAGATTTATTCTTGTGGAGTTCACTCTTGCTCTTATACAATAGGATGCTTACCTTCCAAAGCCAAAAGGCAGAAGATAACCTAACAGTATAAAAGCTGACATGATTGGAGATTTTTGCTACTACTTCCTTAGTGGTAGAAAAACAACAACTCTAGAACTGCACACTGTCCTCTAACATTATCAAAACATAAGGATTGGTTTAACTTATTGTGCAATTTTAGCTGCATTGCTTCATTACAATTTACAGGAAAAGAATAAATGACAGGAAGAAAAGATCAATTTCCCATTCAAAGCTGACATGGCAAAAAACCCCTTGTGGCTAAACAAACTGTAAGTTAAATCATAGGATATACAATCTGCTGTGCACCAGATAAGTGTGTGGCTTTTTCTAAAGCTGTGTGAATAACTTACATTTTTTTTCAGTCAGAACAAGAAGAAATTCAAAAAAGAATGATTTAATCTGAATTTTTTGTGCTTGTCTTTCTTGTCAGAAGGAAAAAAAATCACATTTCATGTGTCTATGAGATTTAAGGCTTAAGCAAAACTGATGTAAAATCCATGGGTAATATTAGTAAGTACAGCCATCAGATCCAGGGAAGTGATCTCCCCCTCTGTTTGGCACTTGAGAGACCACATCTGGAGTGGTGTGTCCAGGTTTGGACTCCCTAGTACATGGAAGAGGCTACCAAGATAGTCAGGGGCTGCAGCACAGGACACATGAGGAAAGGCTGAGAAACCTGTATTTGTTCATGCTGGAGAAGAAAAAGCAAGGCGGAAACCTTAATGTTATTTACAAGTACCTTATAAGAAAATGCAGAGATGATGGAGACAGAGTCTTCTTGGATGTGCACAGAGAAAGGACAAGAGGCAATGAATACAAACTGGAACATTGGAAATTCCACTTAGATACTAGGAAAATTTTCTTTATCATGAGGGAGGTAAAATATTTGAATGGGCTGCCCAGAGAGGTTATGGATCTTCATCCCAGGAGTTATTCAAAATTCAGTCAGGTTACTAAGCAACATGATCTAATTAAACCTGTTTTGTGCAAGGCGCTGCCCATATGACCTTTGAAGGTCCCTTCCAACCTAAAATAACCTACGTTTCTGCAATTCTTTGAATGATGGGTGCTATTGATCCAGTAGGTCATTGCAAGGTCTTCAGAAGGAACTTAAGTATCTTAAGATCTGAGCTGCTGAGAAACAACACTCAGTATACTGCTCTTGGTTTGCTCATTTTTGTGGGTCTGGTCTGAATCATGTTCCTCCCCCCAGTCTGAACTGAAATTGTACTTTTTGGTGAACAAAATGTTTGTCTAAAATGTTTTCTTAGCTCTGAGTTTTCTCATATTTCATAGTAGTCCATCAATGTTTCTAAAAATCTAAAAATTCTGAAAATCAGTCTTCTAGCTTCAGTGTGTTTCACAAGCATTAGATGATTAATCCTCATATATATCTATCACCTAACTAAGCAGTTTCTTGCAGGGTATATAGTAAAATTGGAAAAGATTGGTCCCAAATTTAAAGGTTATCCATCAATTTCAGTGCATTCATTTCTGTTAGTTTGTTAAGCACCTCAATTTAGTCCTCAAATCCAAGTCAATGAAAATTCAGTGGTATGTATATAGAGGAGGATCCTAAAAATATTGGTGAAGTAATCAATAAATATTAATTTACAGACCAGTAATATCAGCAAACTCATTAAAGACAGCCACAGATTTCAAAATCCAGATTCTAGTACATGATGCCAACTCTAGTGCAGGATGCTCAAATGAAGTTTGCAAATTAATTCTTCAACCAATAGATCTGACAAACGGGAATCCACTGCTCATGGCTTCCCAATCCAATCCCTACGTAATCACAGTGTGCTGGTATTCCAGCTCCAAATAAATACCAAGTTGACAACCCAAAATACATACACCTTTGGTAGATTTCTCCCTTTAAATTCTATGCTAGGCACTCTATTGATTCATATGCTTAGAATATTCATTTGAGAGAGGAAAAAAATGAGAAAGTGACTGGCTAAAAATTTCTTGAAAATGCTATCTAAAAGGGATTTGTAAGAGGATAAAGCATTCAAAATGGGCTGTTCTTAATTCTTTCATTATGGAATTTAGAAGTGTAAGTGAGCACCATGTATATGAGAGTTATAATATGCCTGAGAACATAAAATGGTTAGTGAGGTTGCCAAAGCTAACATGCAGTTGGGCAGGATTAATTATTATTGTGCTCATTTTAACCTAAGAGAACTGAAACTGTTCTGTTGTGATTTGATAAGATTTGGTTGATGGTTATTTGAGTCACATAAAACTGTGACTCAAGTCTGAGTCTGAAACTCAGACGGTATTTTTAGATTATTAAAAAATAGAGAGACAATTGAGGCAGGGAACTCCTCTGTCTTGTTTACCTAAGGAACGAAGAGTAAGGTGGTTCACAGACATTTGAAAGCAGAGGTTTTTTCAGTGAGTCACTAGTGGATTTTCCACAAGTGCTATTAAATAATGACTAGAAGCATAACAACAAACTGCCGAATTCTTGAATGAGCTGCATGTTAAAGGCCCACATTAATATCTTCTAAATACTTAGTCTTTCTATTTGAAGAAATACAGAGCTAATCTTTGCCCAGGCACAACAGTGTGTTGTCATTTTCTTAAATCCTTTAGCCAAGTGATCCATTTGATATATTACTTTATTTTAGAGTCCTCTTTTTCAAGTTTACGGCTGTAGATAGGCACTGCTACAAAGAACTTCTAAATGTTTTTGCAAAGAGTCAAAAAACTGTGTTAGAAGTGGCTGAAAGATACAGTTAATTTATTCACACTAGCATTTTCGAACAACGTATGTTGGATATACATGGTAAAATGCAACCAACTTTCTCATTATTTATCTGAATTGCTCCAGAGTGTCAGGGCTCTGCTAAGTCAAACATTTTTCTGATTAAACAAAACACGCGTTTTCAAATACAGTCCTATGTGGACAGCAATACTAATATGATATTTATTCAGATAATTAGATATACAGATATTCAGACATTATTCAGAACTATCCTGTTAAGAACTTGGATACCTCTCCATGCCATTGGACCAGGCACTGAAAATGCATGATGGGGAAAATCCTGCTCAGTTTACTCCAAATGCCTTTTTTCTTGGAACGTTGTGTTCAGAGTAAGCATTTTCTGTTTCTACAACAGAATGTGGTGGTTCAGCCCTGACATTATTGATCATAGAAGCTGCAGAATACTTTAATCCAGACATTCTTTGCTGATAGTAATGAAGCTACAGAGATGTTGATTTCTCTGAGTAGCTGCTAAGTATCAGGGGATCTTTGTTAAAAAAGTTTGAGCATTGTCTGACTCAGACTGAAACCAAACCAAACCAAACAAGTCATCAAAAGGGGTAACCTTACTTGTCAGTCATCTTTATAGAGTAGGTGGTTAAATTCCAATGTAGTGACCCTTATCTTGATTAACAAGGGACAGACTTCCAGTGGTAAAATGTTGAACCTCCACAGCTCTAGGCTAAATCCCAAACCTGAGATGCTAGCACAGATCTGCCTACTATTAGAATGGGCACGGCACAGAGGAGAATGCATAGTATACACTGAAATTATTTACTCCTACTCAACCTGAATTGATGAAATTTTTAACAGCTATATCAGAAAGAGAGGTCAGTCATGCATTCTTCTTAACAAAAGCCATTAACCCATACAGTTATAAACAAAACAGTGATTACAGTCCTTATATTGTAACATCTCATTGAATGGTTAGTTGAGGGGATAAGGAGCTTTTCTAATATATGCCCATCTGCCTTCCACGCTATATTAATAAATACGGAAAATCCTCTAATGCAGAATAAAAGTTTTCAAGATTACCCCATCTCACATAAACTGGGGTTCTAGACAGGCTTGGGGTCTGAAAAATGTACAGAGATGCAATAAGAGAGATCGTGTTAGCAAGTAGACAATATCCTATGATTTAGGCATTAAGAGCACAGAGCGTCCAGACAAAGCAGTGAAAAAAAAAGATAGAATAACAGTGTACACCATTCATAAAGGGGATTAGACTAATTCATTTGGGAGGATGATTGTCATGAGACCAAGGGAGAAAGATTTGATGGAATTACTTCTTCATCGTCCTCACGTGAAAGATGCTCCAAGTCATCCCAGGTACTGTCCCAGGCTCAAGCAGAGTTAACCAAGCAGCAGTCTTGCTAAGGAATGTATTTATTTTTCCCGTGAAAAGGAGACATAGAAGAAAAGCTGATTTATAGTTTGAAATCTTTTTCTCACAGATTCATGTTTTCCCCCTTCCGTTTCTCTTGAAGGACTAACTCTATTTATGTAAAATTATGTACATTCTAGTTGTAAATTAATGTGGATGAACATGTTAAAAATGAGACTTTGTTTGAAAAAGATATGGCTCAAGAAATTTTGTGTAGTTTGATATCTGGAAGTAGCTTCCTAATTAACCAATTCCTGGTAAAAAAAAACCCTCCAAAATAGGCATAAATAAAAGAATCATAACAAAATATAGCGTAATTGTGTTCTTTATCTGAAGCCTCTATCAAGAACAATTAATAAACTTATTAGTGTGAAACTATTAAAATTAAAGAGGAACCAAAATGAAGGGAGAAGGAAACTACAGCCCCAAATTTGGAAAGGTGAAATATCTGTAATCCTAGGTGTCCTGGAGCTGATGGTCTGTATTCGGCCACAAAATGAAATAAGAAGTCCAGCAAACACAGGACACGATTCATATCCTGGTATTGAACTCAAAACACCTAGAAATATGTAGAATAAGCAAAAATATTTAATGAAACAGCAGACCCTGATTTCTGAGGTACCTTGAACTTGCTTTGTTTTGTCCTCCATTGGAATGAGTTTTTGCATTCCAAGGAGGAAATATTTACTGCCTATTACAAAACAAAGATACTTAAAAACATTGGATATGAGAACCCCGTATCTCACATACAGCACTAGTCATCACAAATTAATGATAAAGAAAGGAAGTATAGCAGCCAAATTTATAGCAGCACAGTAGCTGTTAAACACTACATGGCAGTTCCTACATTGTCAAGCTAGAGATGTACTTACTGGAGCACATGTTATGAATGGTTGGAAGTGCAAGAAGTGCTCTCCCCAGGTCTATGGTTTATGAAGAAGCTTGAAAAACATCAGAAGTGTGGATTCAAGTTTAGTATCTAGAGCTCATAGTTAAAATCCAAGTGTGCAAGATTAAATGCCTGTTGAAAAAAATTTACCTATATATGTAGGGTTTTGAGCAGCGTAAATACTGACATCAAGGATGAGTTTTTGTGGCCAAAGGGAATATAAAACTACTGAGTCAGGGTGGTATGCTGTCCTCAGCCTGTCATAGCTGGGCCATAAATATAGGTTAATCATCCCGCAGCCACTTTGGCTAATAGAAGTGGACATTTTAGCTAAGTCAGAAGTTCTTGCCAGAGGTTACAGATGTTCCAGGATGGATCCTCATGGCCATTCACCAAATAAGGGGAACTTTGTCTCAAACATCTGCTCTGTCATACAGAAGCTGAAATGTGATGGAGTTGAAAAACTGCATTAAACGCTAATAGTTTTGACAATGCTTTCGAACTAATGACAGAGATACCAAAGATTTTTTTTTCTATTTGATTACCAGATGATTTAAAAAATGTAGTTTATATTCTTAGTCCCTGGGCTTAATAAATGATGGTTATGGAAGACATTTAATTGTTCTAGATATCCGAGAAGAAATTTCTTTTCAGTAAAAGATAATACCTGCACACACTATTACGGATATTTCTGTTGTTCTAAATCTGTCATGAACAAAAGCCCATAAAGAATATAAGACACTCGCTGTTAACACTGATGTCCCTACACATGTGAGTTACAGGGCAAGATCCTGGATGGTTTCAATGGATATCATGTGAAAACTTGCAAGTGGGAAAAAGTGATAGCCTGGAATAGGAAACAGGTTTTTCAGAGTGATGAAATTCTGCAGAGAATTAGGGTCAACAGTTGCACAAGAAAGCTTTTATTGATTATTAAATAATTTCTCTTTCTATCAGTACTTGGTCTGTTGGACTTCAATAAAAATATATTTTGTACATATATGATCCTGTATTTCTGTCATATCACAGCTCACTACAGTAAGGAATCAACAAAGAGTTATCAGATACATATAAACTTTCTTGACAAACATGGCCTATTAGTCTTTTTATCTTTAATCTCCCATTTGCAATTTTAGTATTTGAAACGTGACTGAGAACTGCTTTTTCAGATCTGTATCTTGGAAAAAGATATTAGAAGAAGAACAGATGATTTACAAACTTGTTTTTGTAGTGTGCTGAAATAAAACTGAATATTTCCATCAATCTGTTTGCAATTCCACGAATTTATTTGTAGTAACTACTTTGGAGTCCTAGCAGGATAGTATCTTCCCCATCGCATACTGAGGACTTATTTTTCTGGAACAGAAGGGAAGACTGTACACCCTGAAGAAAGAGATCATAAGATTTTTAGGGCATGTTAACTCCCAGTGTAATTCCAGTGGTTGCTGTGGAACAGCACCACTGTGGGTTTCCTCCTGTCTGCTGATGATTTTGCTGCATGCGGTCATGGAGTGTGACGAGAATGAGAAGCTAATTTGTGGCTTTCCCATTAATTCAGTCTTCATTTTGGGAAGTAAGGAATCAGAGAACTTTATCTTGTTTCTCGGCAGGGCCTAAGGAGGAAGGGGATGTCATTGGGCACTTTGGCAAATTCTTCCTTTATTCCAGCTCATTTTTTTTCTACTGAATTGCTACATTGGTATTGACAAAACTATCCAGGATGAACTGAAATGATTGAGAAAGCCATCGTCACTGAACATCCTGGCCTTTCCCCTGCCTTATCTTTCGGAAGTGGAAATTACAGAAGTTTTACCAAGTCAGTTGTAAATAAAATATTTTCCTTGAAATAATTCAGCCAGTTAAATAAAACTTATTCATCTTGTGACAAGAGGGAGACAATTCGGCAGCTGTGTAATCTTAGCAGAAAACAAGACTGAAGTTACGGCCAGTTGGTGAGATGGGTCAGGGTGAGAGAGGTTGGGATGTCTCAGCCCCATGGTGAGGAGAGTCGGGGTGGCTTGAGCCCCACAGTGAGGAGGGTCAGGGTGTCCCAGCCCCCATCAGGCACAGCACAGGCTGGCAGAAGCTTCCAGAAGGTGCTGTAGTCACCAGGGCGTGTTGTGGGGTGTCTGCAAACCAGAGCCAAACCACAGCTATTCGAATGTCTTCCCAGCTGGCCTGTGTGGAAGTCTGACCTACTTCTTGCAACACCCCAGCGCATAAACATACCTCCCTACCTGAGCTCCAGATTAATTTCCAAGAAGCGTTTCTTAATGCTTTTGTCTTGATTTGTCCTTTTCTATGCTCTCTCGTACTGGTCAGCCTGAGGACCAGTCAGTAGCGGCTCCCCTCCACAGACAGGTTGAACTCCATCTCAAACACAATGTAACTAGAAAAGTCAGCTTTCTGACAATTAAATGTGAGAGGAATATATTCCTATCGCTCATCCAAATGCACTATGATATTTGTATTCATACACTTCTCTCTGCGGCATGTTCCCCCAGACAGTAAAAGCCTTTCTAAATTACCCAGCCTCCTGCAGCAGGGTCTGGTAGCATTTCTTTATGGGAGACCTCAGCGTTTTTCTCCTCATACCCACAGGAGTAAGAGACAGCCCTGCTCATGGAGAGGCTGTGATGACAGAGAGAAACCTGGAGATGGCTGGACAGTGCCAGGGGCTGCAGCAAAACCCCGTGTCCAACAGGCACCTCCACCACGGCCTCTGGACAGGGTGGTGCCAAGGTGCTCCTGAGGGGCAGCTTGGCAAGGGGAGCAGAAAGGAAGCTCACCCTTGTTTTATTATTAAGATGTTGTCTTAGAAGGAAATCAGCACATACGGATTTCTGTAATGATTCCTAATTTTTCTGGTTTTCATAGTCGAATCATTGCACTAGTTACGGGTAAATCTTGATCAGCTGTATTGTCTGCAGGTTTGATTATGTGGTATAAGAAAACATGAACTCTACTACCCAAGTAGAGTGAAAGCCATGCAAAATAAAAACATAAAAACATGAACATCAATTTTTCTTGTAAAGAACCATGGAAAATGTACTAAACACGGGAAGTAAATTTCCCATGGAGTCTTTGTATGTTCTTTTTTATTTTATCTCTAGGACCCTTTTTCTTAATTATCTTCTACTGTTGAACACTGCTTTCTCCAATCTCCTCTGAGGGTATCTCCAGTCTCCTCTGAGAGTATTGTATTTTTGCTGAGACCTCTACTCCAGTTTGTGGCTTCCAGGCATAATTTGTTTCACAATAGCAGTATCTGAACTTCCAACTGGAGCTAATTTCTGATTATGCATTTTACCAGGCAATTAACTTGAATAAATCAGTCATAACAATTGCCTTGGAGGGTCCTCACAGCCCCAAAATCACAGTTACAGTTAGGCCCTGTATGATGTGGAATAACCCTTAGCAAAGGCCTAAACATAATCATGTGGTGGTGAAGCGAAGTGAAGCGTGAAGACACTGGAGCACCTGAGGGATAGGACTGGAGAAGCTGCATTGCCATGTGGGCAGACCTGTGTTGTGTGCTGCTCAGTGCTGAGCAGCAGACACGCCCTTCCAGGTTGCGCTAATGGAGGAGTATGTCTCTCATGCATTTTCTGTGCCTTTTGGGAACAGTCTTGTATATAAGGCTGCGCAGCAGACATATAACAGAGGTATGTTCTGGAATCATGTTTTCTATGGGGGTACATCAGAAAAGATTGGGAGACGTAGAGGGAACAGTCTCTACTGCAGGTTCGAGAAGGCTGGCTTGGAGACGAGAGCATGGGATGGGAGGAAATGCAAAGTCAGCATACTCTGGCCTGACACTGGTAAATGGTAGTCTCTCATGATCTCTCCTCTCTCTGGAGCTGCGCATCCCATTGTAACTGACCTGGCAGCCCTGAGGCAGGGTCGTACCTCTCCAGGAAATAAACTGCCAGAAGCCCTTCACCTGCTCTTCCCTGTCTCACTACTAACTGACATTTCAAAGCCTCGTCCCACACTCTGCTGTTAGTACTATAGCTCGCTGTAAGATCGATTCCTAATCTGTACGGAGTAGCTAAAAGCTCAGTTTGCATGCTGCGCTGGCAGAGCGGAGTAGAGCAGAGACCTGAAATAAGGCCCTGTAAATATTTTTCTCATTCTTAAGCATTGTGTAACTCATCAGCAGATTTTGGGGTAACGGCAGTTCTTCATTGGTTTCAAGTCCATACAGTATGCGTGCTTGTAATACAGACTTCTGAGTGGCATTCACTGCTTTTTCCTGTTTTCCAAGCAAAGGAGTTTTTATTCCTAGAAGCACCACTTTTGCCAAGAATGGTAACCACAAAAAATGCTGTTTACATCACAAATTCAGAGGGCACAGACAGCAAGTCTCTCACTTGTCAGGGTAGAGCAGAAAAGAAGCTTGAGGCCCCAGGTTACCTTAGCAGGAGGGTGACCAGCCACCTCAGCCAGTGTGGGAAGAGTCCACCGCAAGGAATATGACACTAGCAGTGGTTTTGCTGCTGCCAGTAAAAACCTCAGAGTGCCACTGAACAGAGCATTTCTTGGTCTTCTTTTGTTGTTAGACACTAAGGTTTAACTGAAAAGCACACCTCCATACTCCAAATAAATTTTGCCTAGTTTGAGTGGAACTGGCAGTAGCTACTGACAGTAATCTCAACTAATAACAAAGAAATCAACTTTATGGGAAAGATGGAAAACATGCTAACGCACAAAGCATTAAATGCAGGAGGAACCAGTGCACGCTTCTAAATATTTCTTCACATTTGTGTCATTTTCTGTCCTGTTTAAGACACACAATACTGCTGGGGAGAAAGCAGGTTTGTACAAATACTTCGTTGTGGGCTCAATCCTGCCATGGTGCTGAGCAGTAGAGCTTGCAGGGTGCCAATGAGCCTCCTGCAGATGCTAGCAACAGGACCACAGTATTCTTCACTTTAGAGCTGAGCCCTGTGCTTGGAATAACTCTCTGACCATGTGGGAGAGAGAGATTTCAAGTCATCTGTAATTTGTTTCTTCATCCAATGTATTAAAGCCAAAGGATTCAGCACCTTTATATTCCTTAATCAGCAAAGCACATTTTAGCCCTTCAGCTTTCCATGACATAGAATTTGCATCCCCTGCAGTTTCTTTCTTCTTTTCTTCTCTGTTTCGTTGAGATCTTCAGAACTGAAGTTGCCTCTGATCCTTAAAAATCCTGTGAAAGCCTTCATGAGAATACAGGTTACTTTTGGTTTTCTTGCCCAAAGTGTTTCCTTCCTTTCTTTTACTGTGTATCACTCAGACACTTCATCTGCTGCTAAATTCCAATAAATTCTTAGTGTACAGACTTCATCCCTTTCATACTTTTTGTCTGCTACTTAGCATCTTATAGAAGCATTAGCATTATAGAAAAAGTATTCAGTTATTTAATATAAATCACTAGTTGTTTTTTAAAGGAGGTAGAAAGTATCCCTCTGTGGTTTTTCATACAGATTTGAGTAAATATGTATCTACATCTCAGATTATTAATTGCATAGAACACTCATGGTTTCTTCCCTACTAAATTTTACAAGGTTCTTCTGTATACATTTAAAAGTTTTAGAGATCCTTAGAAGTGAAAAAAACCCACCATGATTATAACTGTCAAGAGAAATTAATGATAACATACTGTTTCATCCATTTATGCATAAGTGAAAATGAATATGAAACAACAGCTTCAGGTGATTAAAATAAAGCTAAAAAATTACTGACAGGTCTTATCACCCATCTAGGTCATTACCTGGCAATTGCAGCTACTCTATATTGTTTGCCACAGCTTTCTTTTCTTTTTGCTATATTGATACTAAGTTTGCTTTTAGAAAGAAAGAAGATATGGAACAGTTAGAATAAGAATAATTGGTTTCAGGAAAGCAGACCACAACAACATCATGGAAGTGGTAGATGCAATCTTTTGAGAAAATAGTCCAAGTCTAAGAAAATAATCTAAGAGTGTAGGACAAGAGTAACCTCTAAGAGAAGCAAATAAAGTACATAAACTGTGTAAAGGCAAACTCTTCTGAAGCAAGAGAAAGGTCAAAAGAAGATACCATTATATTTGAAGATACCTTTTTGAAGGTTTGAAGAGAATAAGAAGGAATTGAATAAAAAGTGGAAACACTAGTAAGTATGGCTATAAAGTAACAGCAGTACCATGTGGCCATAAAATGAGAACGTTTAAGCCATGAAATCACTTTTGGTTATTGAGGATTGCATAAAGCAACAAGTGTAGACCATACAGTTAAATTAGAGGTAAAAGAAAAAGGAAACTTGGTTCTGTTGCTTAGCAGGTGAAGGAGCCAAGTAGGGAAGTTGATCATCAATGTATGAACATCATCAAGTGGGAGCACAACGGGTTCCCAGTGAGACTGTGAATTTCAGGTAGTAGCCTACATCCTGGGTCTGGTTTTATTGAACATATTAACCAAAAACTGCATGGAGGAATGGGGAGTATGACAGACTGTGTTACCACATGTGCTTGTAGATATCCTGGATGGCTTTCTCTATCAATAAGCTTGACCATCTTTTTCTGTTTTGTTTTGCTTGGTTTGGTTTTTTAAACTTTTTTTTTCAGATGTGTTTCTTTGCTGTTAAAGGTGCAGAAGCCAATGCATAGTAAATACTTGAGGTGCTGCAGGCTTTGGCAAACTGATGAGAACATTACCTTACATTTGGTAAGATATAATAACCAAGCAAAGATAAGCAGGTTACAGCAGCATCAATGTTGTTGCAGCTACTCCTGGAAAATGTCGTCTTTGTTTTTCTGAGATAGAACCTAAAACATAGTTGGTACAATTTTAATTACTAAGAATGTAAACACGAGTAAGGCACTATATGATCTCTGGCCAATAAATGGCACCACATAACTAATGAGAAAAGTAATCATCAAGTTTTAATTTTACCAGTGACTGTATGCTTCAAATACCAGTTACTCCCAGTCAGGTTCATAAAATAAGTGCATTCAGATGAGACAGAATGAACTAGATACAGAGTATAGAGCTGTCGAACTCAAAGCAGGCCTGTAGCAGGTGACCCAAATTAGTGATGATACCAGAATACTGGAAGGGTGACCACAAGCCTCTGGACGCTGCTGCCACCACAGATCTGAAGCCAAAGTTGGAGCCATAGGCAAAAGAGAGATCTGCTGTGTGTCCTCTTGCTAGGAGGACCTTTGTTTAACTTGTGAGCAGCTGCTGCTTCCCCTTCTGTATATGGTGAAAATGGTGAAAATTCCCCTATTTTGCAATTTATGAATATTCCAAAAGGCATTTTGAGGGGAGTCTTATGAAATAAAGTACAGATGGACTTTGATTTATAGGATTTCTTACATCTTTACCAGTCCAGATTGCTGTACACCACCTCTAAGATCACAAGCTCTCACTTTACTCAGGAACATGCGGTCACTTATTGTGCCAGAATAAACTAATGACTACATTAAATGATTGCTCTCAGAAACTCCCAGTCATAGTGAAATGAAGCCATTTTGGATCCAGGACCTTTGGATTTGTAAAAACAGACATTGGCTTTGGTTTCCTGGGATGCTGAGTAGTACTTGCAAGTCAGCTCTATTTAATGATGATTTCAGCGTTCTCTCAGTGTGCTATGGAAGCCACTGGTGCTTAGTTTTCTTTTTTAGTGATATAGAGCCTACAGCATAGGTAATATACCAGCAAGAAATACTGATACTTCATTTAAGGATAAATTTCTTTGCCAGGTGGCACAGAAAATGCAAATATTTATATGAATGAAACTAGTAACACTAACAATCTGATCTTGTCCACGGTTTTGGGTCAAAATCATATCAATAATAAAAAAAAAAATAATGTTTGGTCTTCCTAGGATTTCTGATCATTTGCCCCTCATATTACATGGACACTGGTTCAGAGTTGTGAGATAATGAAGCTGACAGACATGCTGCTCCGAGGAAGGGTTGCTAAGGCACATAGCTTTGTGCAGTAGCCTTGCCTTTTATCCTTCTGGTGTATCTTGTGATAAATACTGCATATAGGATATAATGTGGGTCCAATGGTCAATCCTTAATTAATCTTCTTAAATGCACTGTGATTCAATGCAATTCATACAAAGGGCAGAAGTACAAGAAGGTATGTTTTCCTCCTCAATTATCAACCTATAGCATTATTCAAGAAATGGGAGTCACACTGAACACTTAATTTCCTAACAGTGGGTCTTGCAAACAGATTTTTACCCTAGCTTTAGCCCATCTGGGCTGAAAGCTTTGGTTTTTCAGCTCTTTCCCTGGAATCCTTTCTCGTCACATACTTACTTTTGAAGCAGTTCAGGCATTTTATTAAAAACCGAACATTCACTAAATTCTGATCTAAGAATAACTACAAAATATTAAAATTTGTGTTTACCAATGTCTTCAGAGCTCCCCGTAGTTCTGCTATTAGTAAGTCTGCTCTGCCTTAGGATATCATCCATGCGAGCCCAGAAGGATCTAACATGTTGTTCTATTTGCAGGATCCATTTTGGCTGTAATACTTCTAGATGGAAACAAAGAACACCATTTTTTTCTCAGCTCTTCCCAGAATTAGCTTGCTTTGGGTAAGGTTGGTAGTGCTTGTCACAATGCCAACATCTGAAAAATGTTAAATATTATGAATGTGTTTCTAGGAGTAATTTGAGTGTCATCGCAGCTATATAGTCATGCAAGAGGGTGGGACCCCTTTCTATGAGCTTCACAAAATCAAAATCTGATCCCGTCTTTCACAGCACTTGGTGTACCCACATTGATATCATTTGCAGTTCCAGGTGCCAAAAGGACAAACAGGCAACGGATGAGGAGACAGCATATAATACAAAGTAGTGAAAGTGGTAATAGAAGCAGTTACTCTATATATTCAATTCAGGGAATAAGAAAAATGATTATACATAGCACAAAAAAAGGGAATGAGGAGTAAAATGAGCAGTAAATCTTGAATTCTGTTTATCTGTAAATAGAGAGCTGTGACTGCTACTCCTTGGAATTCAGAAGAAAAGTATTTTTCCCATTAGAGATGGAAAGCCAAACCAGTCATTAAACACTGCTATAAACATTCTGGAATGGGCTGCCAAGCACCAGCTGACACTGAAACTGGGGGAGTTGTCACATGGCTTTGTGCAGAACTGAACGATGCAAAACAGGAATTATTTTAACCTGGAGCATTGATTAGTGCCCATTACTTAACATAGAAATGTAACAGAATAATGTAACTTTTAATGTTCCCTTTACAATATAGAACTAATTTTGTCTGTTCGTTGCTCTGATTTGTGCTCCAAATAACCCCTGGCTGTAAAAACAAAAAGAAAACATGAACTCCAGTGGCTGCAACTTAGGAGAGCTCATGGTTGAGTGACTATGCATAGCAAACACAGGGCTAGACAGAAACTCCCCAGCTGCAAATCACAGCCCAGCCCAGCTGCCTGCCAAGTGGGGGCGAGTGGTTTTACTTCGCTTTGCTTTTGCTAATCACTTCTGTTCATAAAGAGTACCTGGAGGTACAGAAACTTGGACCCAATATGATGCACTTGAGTCAACGCTCTTCTCTGCCAACAAAGAGGTAGCCCTCTGCTAGAATCAAAATGGAAATCATAAAAATAAGAGATGGGGAGGACTATTGACATGAGTCATCTGATCAGCCTCACTGCCTGGAGTTTTGTGACAAGTAGTTTTAGGAAGCCTGAGCTTTGTAGAATTTTCTCTGGAAAAATACCATATTTATTGTCCTTTTGAGCTTAAATTTTCAACTGTGTAATATCACTGCCAATTATGCCTAGATCCATCACATGTGTCCAGATATCCTCATTCTTCTCAATGCCATGGAAATAATCCAGCTCTGACCAAAACTTGTGCTCTTGGTTGGATACTCCAGACCCTAAGATACAGAGATGATAAGAATAACTGAGCAGTGACATATGTGCTAAGAACTTTGGTTTGTTGGGAAGTATAGGACTTCATGGACACAGATCAATTTCCTATGTTTTTTTTTTCCTAATACATGATAATGAGCCACCTTGTCAAAGGTATCTAACAATTCAGACATGCATCTAACTGGATTTTTAAAGATGAGGAGGCAGCAATGGGAGCCGGGCACTGAGGTTCTCTACGTATTTGACACCAAGCTGCACAGTAAGCACTGGCATATTTTTAAGATAAGTCATGTTCAACAATTCAATTACCAAGTTAAGTCAAATACCGAATGAAAAATTCCAGGAAAGACTGATGTTTGTGGCTGGAATGTCTATATGAAATTACAACAGCTTTGAAAGTCTGTACTAATATTCCTTACACCTGAAAGACTATCCTAACTGCTAGTGATTTCAGTAGGAACGAGCTCCACGTTATGCCTTTCTTGCTACCTGAATACCCTGTTAGTCTGAGTCCTCCAGTAGACTAACATTAACTTTCCATGGTCTTTATACTTAACTTAGTTGTCTATTTTTTTGTTGTGACAATACGTCTCCCAGACAATATTGCCATATTGTTATGAAAAGAACAGAGAAAATATGATATGAAATAGATTCTTTTCAAAATTTGTTTTTAATAAAATAAATGTTATAGAGGTATAAGCACAGATTGGTAAATAGGCATGACAGTTGCCTGACTTAGTAGTTAACTGCCTATGAAGATAGAATATATCACGAACTGTAATCACTGAAATTAGACTTAAAAAAATTATTAAATTTCTGGTCCCTTTTATTGTCAGGTCATTACGATTTCGTAGTGTGATTTTTTTTATTATACTTTACTTAGTCTATTTTTAAATGTTTCAAAGTTGGTTCTAAGACTTCCCTTGGGAGACTATTTATTAGTCATATGAATCTCACATTTGGAACATTCTTGCTAATATGCCTTAAAGAATACAATTCTAATTTGTGATTCTTAATAATTAAGAATGCTTCATTACTGCTGTTTTTGCACTTCAGGCTTATTACTGGAATATTTATTCTCTAGACTAAGGATTTCGGTCACTTAAACTCTTGTAGATGTGTTCTGTCTTTTCTTAAGCCTGAAGTCTGCATACACTTTATATATGTACAGTGAGGCTATATGTATATAATATGTATAGTGAGGCTATATGCATATAAAGCTGTGCACATACTAAAATCTTTAGTGGACGAAATCTAGAATTGTCAGGAAAAAATACGTTATTATTGTACTGTTGTTCTATTATACGTTATCCAAACACTTTATAAACATATACATACATATAAATATAAAGTGTTTGTATACTATAGCTACGGAAAGGGAATTATGCTCAAGAAAGCCAACATCACGATTAATAAACCCTAGGGTTTAGTCCCAGGTCTAATTAACTGTATCAGTCTGCTCTTTCTGATAAGAGTCTGCCTTGAAGAATCTTGCCACAGTTTGATCATGAACAGTTGTAGCAGTATGTTCTTTGATACCTTACGCTAGTCTCACGAGTAACCAAGGTGAGGGTTAGACTTTTAGATGACAGTAGACATGGATGACTGCTGAGGAAAAAGAGAAAAAATCCACTTGAGCAGCTTTACACATATGAACTATTCTACAGAATCATAGAATCGTAGAATGTGTTGGGTTGGAAGGGACCTTTAAAGGTCATCTAGTCCAACTCCCCTGCAGTAAGCAGGGGCATCTTCAACTAGATCAGGTTGCTCAGAGCCTCATCAAGCCTGGCCTCGAATGTCTCCAGGGATGGGGCCGCCACCACTTCTCTGGGCAATCTGTATGTGTTCAAATTTTTACAGGATTAGAAACACTAACCATTTGAGAACCATATAGCAGAAGAGTTCATAAGTGAAAGTGACCATCACCCCCCCTATATCTACAGTACATACAATCCAAACAGCGTTACTGCAGGACAAGGCCAATGGCATCCTGGGGTGCACCAAGAAGAGTGTGGCAAGCAGGTCGAGGGAGGTCATCCTCCCCCTCTACTCTGCCTTGGTGAGGCNTTTCAGTGGTGCCCAGCAACAGGACAAGAGGTAATGGGCACAAACTTGAGCATAGGAAGTTCCACCTGAGAAGGAACTGCTTTACTTTGATGGTGGCAGAGCACTGGAACAGGCTGCCCGGAGAGGTGGTGGAGTCTCCATCTCTGGAGTCATTCAAAACCCGCCTGGACGCATTCCTGTGTAACCTGCTCTGAGAGACCCTGCTCTGGCAGGGGGGTTGGACTAGATGATCTCCAGAGGTCCCTTCCAACCCTACGATTCTGTGATTCTGTGACATTACACACTGGGGCAGGTTAACCTTGGGCGGCTGCCAGGCGCTCACCAGCTGCTCACTCACTCCCCCAGGGGAGAACATAGGATGAAAAAGCTCCTGGGTCGAGAGAAAGACAGGGAGATCCCCTGCAAGTTACTGTCATGGGCAAAACAGGCACAACTTAGGAAAACTTGTTTCCAGTTAAAATAGACTCGGGTAGTGAGAAACAAAGATAAAAATCAAAGCAACGCCTTCACCGCCTTTTTCCAGGCTCAACTTTGCTTCTCCAGCCCCAACTCCTCCTGGCCACAGAGCTGCCGTGTGCGACACGGGATCTACAGGAGGTCTCTGAAGTGGTCTCTTGGGCCCTCAGGGTGTATGAAGTACCCTGGAGACCCAACCTCAAGCACATGAATTAAATCTGTACAGGGTGTTCAGTTCCTAACCAATAAATACCCAGTGCCATTGGGGAGGTGGTGGGGTGTCTGAGACCCCCAGGCAGAGCAGCCACTACAGCCCAGGTGAGGCTCCTCACAGCCCCTGAAGTGACACTGCGGAGCCTATTTCCAGACACCTGAACCCTGCTCTGTGCTGCCAACTGTGAGCTAACTGTCCGTGCACAGACAGTGGACTTCTAAGCCTTACAACCGGCATTAAAACAGCATTTAGTTCAATGTGAGATGCCATCGTGTATCCATGCTGGCCGATCTAAAGAGGCATGCATTTTTCTCAGGTCCTATCTGCCAGTTTCATGTGTATCCATAGGATATTAGGCTGTAAGACAGCCCAAGTGGCACTAGGTCAGGGTACGTTAAACACCTGAATTACTCCCCAGTGTTTAGACCCTACATTTTTCTGTCTGCACCCTCATGCTGAGCTTCACCTCACTCTGCCCTGGCCCTGACAGCAATGAGGAGACCCAGGGGAGGTGGGGTGGGACAGGATGGTGAGGGGCCGTGAGGTGACCAGAGCCCCAGGGGAGAGGCTGTCCCCACACAGACAGGAGTGACAGCGCACTCTCCATGTTGGCTGGTCTTCCCATGGGCCTGAGTTATGGGGTTTGTCCACCCCACCGCATTTGATCAAGGCTGAAGAGCAACAGCCCTTTTTCNCAGGGACAGGACCAGATTATGGCGCACTCCTGTCCTCAGCCACACAGCCAGAGAGATTCACTGTCTTCTGCAAAGACACTGACACAAGGTTAAGGAATCAAAAATGACACCAGCTCTTGGTACCAACCTAGTGATGCAGTTTCAATGTCACTGTGGGCGAAAGGCTCATGACGTCTCCTGTCTGCCAGGGAGATGTGGCACTGACAGCATTGGCCTGAGGCTGGCAGAGCCCTTGGAAGGTGTTGCCCATGGTCAGTGAGGGTGGTTGCTCCTTTCTTTCTTATCCTACATTTTGTAGCTGCAGACCCACGCAGGAACAGGACCAGACCATGGTGCACTCTCATCCTTACCCACAGAGCCGGAGATCCACCATCTTCTGCAAGGACACTGACATGAAGTTAAGGCATCAAGAGTCTGGCNTACCAACCTAGTGATGCAGTTTCAATGTCACTGTGGGCGAAAGGCTCATGACGTCTCCTGTCTGCCAGGGAGATGTGGCACTGACAGCATTGGCCTGAGGCTGGCAGAGCCCTTGGAAGGTGTTGCCCATGGTCAGTGAGGGTGGTTGCTCCTTTCTTTCTTATCCTACATTTTGTAGCTGCAGACCCACGCAGGAACAGGACCAGACCATGGTGCACTCTCATCCTTACCCACAGAGCCGGAGATCCACCATCTTCTGCAAGGACACTGACATGAAGTTAAGGCATCAAGAGTCTGGCACAGCCCTGGGCAGGATTTGGTAATGGTGAATGAGGGTGGTTGCCCCTGTGTTTGTTTTCTTGTCTTTTTCAGCCGCAGGCCCAGACAGTGACAGGACCAGACCATGCTGCACTCCCATCCTCAGACACTCAGCCAGAGATTTGCTGCCTTCTACAAGGACACTGACACAAAGTTAAGGCATTAAGAGTCTGTCTCAGCCCTGGGCAGGGGTTCACCATGGTGAGCGAGGGTGGTTGCCCCTGTGTTTGTTTTCTTGTCTTTTTCAGCCGCAGGCCCAGACAGTGACAGGACCAGACCATGCTGCACTCCCATCCTCAGACACTCAGCCAGAGATTTGCTGCCTTCTACAAGGACACTGACACAAAGTTAAGGCATTAAGAGTCTGTCTCAGCCCTGGGCAGGGGTTCACCATGGTGAGCGAGGGTGGTTGCCCCTTTGTTTGTTATCCCACCTTTTGTAGCTGCGGACCCAGACAGGGCCAGGGCCAGACCATGGCAAACTCTCATCCTCAGCCACAAAGCCGGAGATCCACCATCTTTTACAAGGACACTGACACGAAGTTAAGGCATCAAGAGTCTGCCGCAGCCCTGGACAGGGGTTGCCCATCATCATTGAGGGTGGTTGCCCCTTTGTTTGTTATCCTGTCTTTTCCAGCCGCAGGCCCAGACCAAGACAGGACCAGACCATGCTGCACTCCTGTCCTCAGACACTCAGCCAGAGATTTGCTGCCTTCTGCAAGGACGCTGACACAAAGTTAAGGAATCAAAAATGACACCAGCTCTTGGCACCAACCTAGTGAGGCAGTGGCACTGCCAGAGTAGGCGGTTGGCTGGTTGTGTCCCATGCCACCATGAGACGGGTGTCTCCTGGATGCCAGAGAGATGTGGGACTGAGACTCTTGGCCTGAGGCTGGCAGAGCCCTGTTCAGAGGCTGCCCATGGTGAGCCAGGGTGGTTGCCCCTTTGTTTCTTATCCTGCCTTTTGCAGCCACAGGCCCAGACAGGGACAGGACAAGACCATGGCGCACTCCCGTCCCCTTCCTCTGCAGCCACTCAGCCAGTGCTTTCTGCAGCTTTCGCCTAAGTCAACACATGCAACTGAGGCTCCCCACAGCTGTGGACAAGGGCAGCCCCGTGCCACCCGCCCTCTCTGTGTGAAACTGACCTTGAAATAAAATTTTCTGATTCATGAACCATTGGCTGGTTCTTTTGCTTTGTGTGGTCTTTGTGGGGAAACCTCCTTTTCCTTATTGTCATATAATCATAGAATGGTTTGAGGTGAAGAGACCTTAAAGATCATCTAGTTCCAACCCTCCTGCCATGGGCAGGGACATCTCCCACTGGACCAGGTTGCTCAAAGCCCCATCTCAGCCTGTTCTCATACCTGTGGTGCTCCAGCCCTCTGATCATCTTTGTGGCCCTTCTATGGACTTGCTCCAACAGGCCCATGTCTTTCCTGTGTTGGGGTCTCTAGAGCTGGACGCAGTACTCCAGGTGAGGTCTCACGAGAGTGGAGTAGAGGGGCAGAATCACCTCCCTTGACCTGCTGCCCACGCTTCTTTTGATACAGACCAGGATGTGGTTGGCTTTCTGGGCTGCGAGTGCACATTGCTGGCTCATGTCCAGCTTTTCATCCACCAATACCACAAAATTCTTCTCCACAGGGCCACTCAGTCCACTCATTGCCCAGGCTGTATCCAGATATAAGTTGGTAGTTTTGACTATTGTTCAGAAACCTCCTTAAAGCACAAAACTATGTCGATTTCCTATCTGTTTCTCATTTCCATTAGAATCAGTTGCATATTCATCACAAGCTGCATAGCTCAGCAGTAGCATCACCAAGGGAAAGAACTGTGCTCCATTTCCTTTGAAATTCTGCCTATTGCAGCACGGTTTGACCACTTAAATCAGTTCACAAGCCAGTACTTTATAGAATGTTTTCTAAAACAATAAAATCCTTAAATGTCACCCCCATTCTGCTAGGAAGTTTACAGAAGTACTAGAATTTTAAAGTACCCAGATGATTATTTACTGTATGTGATGATATTCTTGCAACGGCCATGCTATATTCAAAAACATAGAATGAAAGTCAACAGGAAAATTTGTGTACATGGACAGGAACAGAAGACTGTTTTAACTGGCCTGTCAAACTGGTTTTATGGTTTATTTCAGTCCCTATAGTGCAGTGGCACAGTTAGTATACTATATGTAAGTATGCAGTGAGTATGTAAAGTGTTCACATTTCCAGATTTTTTAAGTTATTATTTTATTTTAGCAGCTGTGGTAGAGTTAGAATCATAGAATCATAGAATTGTTAGGGTTGGAAGGGACCTTAAAGGTCATCTAGTTCCAACCCCCCTGCCATGGGCAGGGACATCTCCCACTAGATCAGGTTGCTCAGAGCCCCGTCCAGCCTGGCCTTAAAAACTTCCAGGGATGGGGCTTCCACCACCTCTCTGGGCAACCTGTGCCAGTGTCTCATCACCCTCATGGTGAAGAACTTCTTCCTAACGCCCAGTCTGAATCGTCCCATCTCTAGTTTTAATCCATTCCCTCTAGT
>VWZL01004521.1:369632-396697 GCA_013396915.1 Stercorarius parasiticus
TCCTTCTTTCCCTTTTTGAAAATGGGGATTATGTTTCCCCTTTTCCAGTCAGTGGGGACTTCACCAGACTGCCATGATTTTTGGAATATAATAGAGAGTGGTTTAGCAACCTCATCCACCAGGTCCTTCAGTACCCGTGGGTGTATCCCATCGGGTCCCATGGACCTCTTCACTTTCAGGTTCATCAGATGGTCACAAACCTGATCTTCACTTACGATGGGCAGTTCTGTCCAACCCCTGCCATTGTCTTCTGTGACTCCAGGAGTGTGGCTGGAGCCCTTGCCAGTGAAGACTGAGGAAAAGAAGTCGTTGAGAACCTCGGCCTTCTCCATATCACTTGTCACCAGCTGCCCTGTTTCCTTTCTGAGGGGGCCCACACCCTCCCTAGTCTTCTTCTTACCATTAATGTACCTATAGAAATTTCATAGAAGTTCTGCAAGAATCATAGGACCTTAACATTAGATATTTAAGATCATTGAGTATGGGGCTTTGTTTTGTTATAAAAGCCTATTGCACACTGATATTCCACATGAGGAAAAAGTGGAAGAGTAATTAACATTTTTTTTTGCATTCTTGGCATTTCCAAGTACTGCTACGAAGCAAATCCCAGTTCAATGGGACAAGATTGTACTGTTTGTCTCCATATAAGATAGTATTATTTTTATTCCTTCTTACATGATAATCATTCAGTTATGGGTAGAAATCTATACTGACTTTCACTCTAAAACTTATTTTTAACTTTTGTTTTTTGGTGTTAGGGACAGGTTTGTGTTTAAGGAATTGGGTCCCAAGATGCTTTAAGAAACCTCCACTTCTGTGTTCTGTTATATGAAAAACTTTCAGTCACAGGAGAGTACTTCCTGTTGCCTTTCAGTCAAGGCCATACACTTGAAAGAGCAAAAATGACACAGAGATTCACCTTATCCATGTCCTTGAGTAACTCAAAGAAACCATAAAGTTGTCTTATCTAATGACGTTTATCAGAATCAGATGTTTTCACATGGTTCTGAATTCCATGTGTCTAGATCACATTTCAAAACGAGACTTAATCCAGTAACTGAGTTAAGCGTTGTAGCAATGCTTGTCCTACACGTAAACACTATTTAAAGGGCTGTTTTCATTCTTTTTGTCCTTGTACTGAAATAAATACCACAATAAACACAGACAGAAGTGGACAGACTTGCAGTCTTGCTGTGCCTCGCTTTGCTGTGCTTATTTCCTGTTTAGACTAGAACCAAAAAGGGAAAACCGAGTGGTTTGCAACGAGACGATCGTAAGGTCTCGCTGGCGCCCCCTCCGGGCCCGGAGCGGTTGGGCTCTTCGGTCTCTCCCCGGAGACCGGGCTGGGGCTGCAGCCGAGGAGCCTCCCGGTGGCAGCGGTTTGACATGGCGGGACATCGCCGCACAGACCTTGTTAAAATGTTCGTGAACAGAGCTAGCGGGCACGTCCGGCTGCCTGCACACTGCTGCTCTCTCGTTCGGGGAGGAAGGAGGCTGCTTCAGCTTCTTGCCACTGTTATTGGTGTAGAATCATGGAATGGTTTGGGTTGGAAGGGACCTTAAAGACCATCCAGTTCCAACCCCCCTGCGCTGGGCAGGGACACCTCCCACTAGACCAGATTGCTCAAAGCCCCATCCAGCCTGGCCTTGAACACTTCCAGGGATGGGGCATCCACAACTTCCCTGGGCAACCTGTTACAGTACCTCACCACCCTTAGAGTAAAGAATTTCTTCTTAATATCTAGTCTGAATCTACCCTTACAGTTTAAAATCATTAGCCCCTGTCCTATCGCTCCACTCCCTGATAAGGAGTCCCTCCCCATCTTTCCTGTAGGTCCCCTTCAGGTACTGGAAGGCCGTTATAAGGTCTCCCCTGAGCCTTCTCTTCTCCAGGCTGAACAACCCCAACTCTCTCAGCCTGTCTTCATAGNATCCTGTATTTGTTCTTGGGATTGCTCTGACCCACATGCAGGACCTTGGACTTGACCTGGTTGAACTTCATGAGGTTCCCTCTCAAGCCCGTCAAGGTCCCTCTGGATGTCAATTATAATTTTTTTGTTTTTACAATGGAAAAATGAATTTATTGAAAACGTTCACAGTACTTCAATACTGCTCCAATATATATAAAAAAAAAATCTATTTAGCATCACATACTGCTCTTGGAGAACTAGGTAAAAGAATACCTACCTGCAGCTAGAATCACTAGGTAAAACTCTACTGCCAGTATTATCCAGATGTTAAAACTAGGTAGTCATTTTGGTCGCTCCCGCCCTTAACATGTATTTGACCCAGCTACAGAAGCAAATTACATGCACAAATGAAGAAATCATGAAAAAAAGGCAAAAAAAATTGCATCAAGTTCATGGTTTTCAGGCAGATAATATTTAGCAGAGGACAGTATAGTTTCAGTGTTTCCAGGTGTCATAGACAAGGTATGGCTATTTTTATGGTTAAACAAAGTTCTGAAGGTGTACAAGCTTTTTAACTCACCACAGCAGTCTGGATTCTTTGGGATCAATGGAAACATTTCATGCAAGGTGTAAATGAAGAGAATGGGCACCACTAATAGATGAACTTTCCTGGGTCTCAGCTGCAGGACTCAAAGTCTTGATTAAAAGAGGGACAGAATAGCCGACAAAAGTTTGACAGGAAGGAGGCGCAGATACTTGGTCGGTGGAAAATAGGCCAGAGCAGAATATGTAAGGTCAAAGTTTGGTGGCATAAAGTGCTGCACCTTAGCTTTACTTTGAAACAATCCCACCAAATGCATATAAAATATTTCTGTATTTCCTTGGGCTTGCAACTATATTAGTTTTTAAAACAAGAAAAATACTTATAAATCTGTGAAGGGATAATGATGAGTAACAAATCACAGCCTTGTTACCGATAGTAATTTCACACGTGTTTCGGGGCTTTCTTAAAACAACACTCTTGTAACCAGGTTGTATATAGACATCACCCACTCCTGAAGTGAAAAAGTTAGCAGCTACCACAAGAATACCTAACAAACCTGTGTTGCACCCAAGGAGGTCAAACCCGTGGTACTACTACATTCATAGATACAGGGTTTTCTAAGACAACGTGGGACTAATGTGGTTCCAGTTTATTTCTAAATTGCATGGGCCACATGATGTTACGCTGTGACTTCTGAATCAAAGCCTCAGTTACAGAACAAGTAATAGAAAAGAATGGCTTTCTTACAGGAGGTGTGCATATTAGGTAATAAAGAATACACCTTAGAAAATTAATAGAGCGCATTAACTGATATGCATTTTGCAGCATTTTCTGTAGAAGTCTCCTTTCAAAATTTCCCAAGGAACCGCAGCCTTCTGAGTTTCCTGGGCTTGCCTATTATATGCCTCATGCGCTGTGAACAACACTCACCACTACCTGATGCTTAGTCAAAACAAAGACTGATGAGGTACAGCAGCGACACATCAAGGCTGGGAAAAATATTAAACATCTAAGTTGTCACCAAGCACGTCCAAAAGAGTTGCGAATTTCAAAAGGGACTGCATTTCTTACTTAAAATCAAATAAACAACTGATAACTTTCTGGCATCAAGTCCACTTCAGATGAGGGTTATGAAGGTGATCTCCACAGGAACAAAAGGATATAGAAACAGAGGGGGAAAAATTCCCTCTAGAACATGCCATAGACCTCAAGAACGAAACTTTCATGGCCTCCCTTTACCTCATAACTGGAACCCAAACAGCCCGCGATGCTGACCTACCTGGTCCATGTGCAGTAGTCCCTTTAACAATGGAAAAACTCACCTTCTGAACAGGAAAGTAAGGACCTTTCTAATAGTGAGGTCAATTTAGAAAGAAAATTCTGCATGAGATAAAAGGAACTGCTATTATTTTAGAGGACAAACTATTTGCATTTATTGGGGAATTTCACAAATGAAACGCTCCTTAGATTTTTCAAATTATACATAGAGAAGCAATCAATGTAAAGTTAGGATTTTCTTTGAAATCAGCGCTTTTTACAGGTATCAGATAAAGCCATAGGAGCATTTAACACTTTGTCCTACATAGTTAGCAAGTAAAATTCACACTTGAGCAACAGTCACTTGGCAGCAGTGTAAGAAACCCAACCTACCCCAAAATAAACTAGTCTGAGTAGCAGAAGTGGGCTGTGTAGATGTGGTTCTTCATGTGGAGTAATTTATCCTGCTTTTGCTTTGCTCTAGTTTTCTACAAACCATAGGAAAAAAAAGTAACAGTTCTTAAAAGTTTTTCCATGTCTGTATGTCTCCTAAAATAGAAAAAAATGGCAAGAGACGATACAAAAATGATTAACGGAAAAGGGAATATGTTTGATCACTCTTTTTACTGTTGTTAAAAGCATCGTGTTTTTCTCCCTGACGGCCCAGCTTCTCAGTTCCTTCTCCTACCTGTGACAGTTCCTTTAATCTGTTAATTCCATTTTTAATACAGTTTCTGAATTTCTGCAGGCCTTGGGCATTTATTTCATGAATTACATTAAACTGAGCTGGACTGGGCCACATTTCCCAGGAAATTCTAAGTGCTGAACAACGTAGTTCTAGTAGCTCGCTCCTCCTTCTGTACCAGAGCTGATCCTGTATCCCCTGCTTTGGTTGCAGGATTGCTGGTGATGCCAGCTAATGGTCAGTGCCCCATCTGCTGTAGCTTCCAACAGTCCGATAAACTCATTCAGTGTCTCTGATTCACATCCCACCTGTTCACACAGCTGATATGCTATGCTGAATGTGCTCAGTTACAAACCTTACTTCTGTTGAACTGGACTTATGTGTCAGAGTCAAAAGTGATTTTAAGAAATTTGGAAAAGGTTGATTTAGACTGTGCCTACACTCCCTATGGTAGAGAGGGAAATCCAAGTCCTGCTAAAATGAATATTTAATTTTATAATGTTTATCTGAGTTTTCCTAAAAGCCATGTAAGCTTACTAAGCTACGGGACAAAAGGAAGACGAGTATCTCTGTTCATGACTGTTTTTTTGCGTGTGGCTCAAACAATTAGGTATAATCTGGGATGCCTCCTGTATTTTGCCCAGAAGAAAAACAGGTGGCAGCTCTTTGAATTGCCACTGAGCTTACACATGATCTAGGCATCTACTTGCTCAGAAACGTCAAATGCAGCAGTTCTGGGGACACCCATCAGCAGATACTTGGACACCTTAGGAACAAGCAGAAGCCTGGGCCCATTAGTCGCCTCTTAAGGCTAGATATTGCACATAGGTATCCAACGTATGCCTAAATGCTTTGGTGGATCTGAATGCTGGCTCCTAATCTTACTCCAGATGGCAAAGTCAACTGAGAGAATCGTGCTGCCGGGACCTCCCTAACATACCTTGCACACCAATGACTATAAGAACAAACAAGGAGCCTCATTTCTTATATACACAGAGAGCTTCAAGGTCCAATTCATCAGCAAAAGAAACTAGATTGCTTTTGCACTACCACAGCACTCTACAGATTTGCTGCCATCCATTACAGAGTTCCATAATTCTATAATTACATAAAGTTACCTATTCAATGAGATAGAAAGACGTATTAAAATGTCACAGTTGTAAATACTGTTGAGTGGTATTTCTTCCTTTTTTCTGTTAAAGGATTTCTGCGTGGGTACAGTCCGATGTTTATGCAAAGCTGCTCTTTCTCAGTAGCAACCTCACTCTGCAGAACCTCCCGCAGCCTGTACATGTTTCCATGTTAATTGCACAGTTAGCTGCGCTTTGCACATGTGTTGCATTAACACATTTAGAAGTGGACTTGGAGAAAATTGCCCCAAGTGTATTTATCTGTGATTTCAGGTATACCCGCATGTTCATGACAACCTAAAGATAGCATTCCCAGATCTCTTTTGAAAATGGTATTTCAAAATCTTTGCCCCACTGATAAGACTCTGACATTGGCTTCCTGGAGTGTGCAGCAGGGCTGTTAGTCCCCACTCGTTTTCTAGGATGCATTTTGCAAGGAGATAGTCCTAAAGACAGATGGGCTCTTGTCCTGTTAAGTGATTCTGTGGATCAGAATTTAGGTGTGAATCTAATTGTTAATTACATCAATCTTAGTTTAAAAAACACAAATAGGCCAATTCTGCTGCTGTTCTGCAGCACGTGCAAGATGTTTGTTAAATGCACGTTCTTTAATCAGCAGATGAGTGTTCATTGAAACTTTTCTGGTTAGATTTACCAAAAAGTCAACTTGATAAGCTACACTGTTTAAAGTTCCAAATCCTCCCTCTGGGTTAAAATTGGAAATAACCATTACATTTTCGTATTCTAAAACATAGCACATTCTCCTTAAAGTCAAAAATAGAAGAGAGTAGGGACATAATGATTTCTAATTTGGTCATTACATTTTCGTATTCTAAAACATAGCACATTCTCCTTAAAGTCAAAAATAGAAGAGAGTAGGGACATAATGATTTCTAATTTGGTCTGCACTGATGACAGATATAATGAAGGCCTGTTGTGGAAGGCAACATAATTGTATTAAACATTTTTTTAATACACTTAGATTAAAAAATAACATTATTTGCACAAATTTTGAATTCATAGTTTAAAAAAGAGGGAAAGCCATTATTTCAAAACAAAAACTTCCATTTTGTTTCAACTTATGAGGTCTCTCATGTAATTTTTAAAAATAATGTGAAATGATTGTTCAAAGTTAAATCAATGCCACTGGTGGAAGTCCAAAATACTTTAAAACGTTTATAATGTAGAGTCTTGGTTCAATATTTTGGTGGGATATATTTTAACTTGCTGTAGCTATAAACCAACTGTTTCAATATTCTTCCAAATACAGATTTATTAATACTCTCTCTGCTCTCAGTCTCTTGCATCAGGTAACTTTGCTTGAACTATATCTAGCAGATTTTCAGTTAGATATAATCATGTTACCTAAGTGAGAAACCATTACTTTGTTTTTGTTTTGTAAATCCTTTTTTCCATTCTATTCTTTATGCAGAGAAAGACCAAGAAATTTAGATCCAAGCTGTAATTCTCATGAAACAGAAACATTCTACTTTCATAGCAGCTGAATTTAAATATTTCCCTGAAGATGACTGATCCTCTGATGTCTTATATTGAAACTAGGAAGAAAAACAGGATTTTAATTATACAAGACTAACTTCTGCAAGATGTTTACAACACTCAATGTTTATGCATTGCAATATTGTAGCTTTAGTTCATTGCACTGTTTCTGAAGCCTAGCTTCCAACTACATATTTCCAATCAAATTATTTGGGAAAATGATAATTAAAATAAAACTCTCTTGCCTCTAGCCATAGTTTCTTCATTTCATTCTTCTGAAATTTTTCTTCAGGGTTTTTCCATTCATATACTGGAAAGAGACACAGTTATGGAGGAGGGAAGCAGGTTAGGAAGGAACAGAGGGACCACAGATTTCTTGTTTGTGGGTGTCATTTCTACCCTTTGTCCAGAAACTTGGGTAAAGTTGTGTTTGTATAAAATTGTAAATTTACTTTTTTAACATAGTGCTAATTCACTATAGTTTGGCCATAAATAGCAAACAGTAGCAAATAAAGCAACCAGGTAAGCCACCCTCCAGTAATAAAAGATATGCTTTTATGTCCAGAAATTCTATCCATTCCCAACAAGTATATTTTACTGGCACTACATTGGTATATAAACCCACAATCACTTCCTTCTTTACAAAAACGTGTTGTATGTTGCACGGAAATATTTCCAGTCGAAACCCCACAGAGCTAACTCAGCAAAACCAAAGTAACTTGGGGCTTTCTGAACTGCAAAAAGGCAATTTCAGACCACAAATTAAATCTATTAAAGCTAGTTAAATCTAGTCCTGCTTCGTTTAGATTTGAAATGGCTTTTGTAACGTTTTTCCTTTCAAATTAGCTACCAAGCATTGGTGTGTCACATTTCCATAACATACAGATTTTCAGGAAACTTTTGTTGGGAGCATCAGTTACCAATTCCTTACTCCAGATCAAATCCGCCAGAAGCCGATTGTCTCTGGGGCTGTCAAATGTGGCTGGGGACAGCCAAAGTGCATCTTCTCCTGATGTCCAGCATGACAAACAGGCAAGAGAGGAAGAAGCGTCCACTGGTCCTCGATTTCTTGAGGACTCTCTTACAGTTGGGAAACTTCCAGCAATTAAATGGTTTCCTCTACCTAGCAGCCACCAGAATACTCTATCAAGGGGTTACACCATTGCAAAGGACAAGCACCAACATTTTTGGATATTCAAATCATCTTAAAAACAGGCCCACTGTGCAGCACGTTAGGCACCTGCATAAGGAAACATCCAAAATCTGAAAATTCAGACCAGATAACTTTGCACAATGCACCAGACCAGCCAAAAGCTCACTTTCTCAGACACTGCCTGACACTTCCTTCTATTTCGCTGTGCTTTACTAGGCCGCACCATTTCTAAATCTATTAAGATGTTGCATAATGTAATGTGGCAATCTTTACTTCTTGCTGCAACATAACCAAAAAAACTTACTTAAAAGAAATACAACCAACTAGCCAACTTCACATCTGTTTCAAACTGCAGCCCAAGTGATGTACGCATAAAGCTGGCCTGCAACCCAACCTAAACGTGAGCACTTCCTCTGTCTCCCACATGGTATTTCAAAGCAGCAGAAGTTTAGCAATTAGTATTTACTGCTTCTGGTATAGTTCAGGCAGCCACTATTTCAGAGACTGCAGAAAATTCAGGGATGAACCATTTTAAAATCGAAGCTAGAAGGGCCTAAAAATAAATGCGGAATGTAATTTCTGTAAGGATGAGATCTTAAGCATGTTTGGAGAACTGGCCCCCTGTTATTTACTTTCAAAAGGCAAAATTTAACCAAAATAATCATACATCTCGGTTAGAATCATCATTGATGAACTCCAACTATGCTAACATGAGCCTAATCTTTGAGGTAAGGAAGCCCAAAACATTCAAGAAACGTATAAACAAAGTAATAAATGGGAAAGACGTGATTTTCTCTCTTGCATTGCTAACATTAACAATAGAAAACAAGGTCTTGGTTTAATTACATTTTTAAGGAATATTGAGCAACTATAGATGATGTACTTAAATGGAAAATATTTCATATTATGATTGCAGGAATATTCTAGTTAAAAGACAACCACTGTGCAAAGCATAAGCACAGTGTTCATTGGTAAGACAGTAATGTCAATAGGTTGGGACAAAAGTTTTATTCAATAGCTAGTACAATGAAACTGAAGCCTTACATGCTAGTACACTAGCTGCCCCCCAAACTCTCAAATTAACAGAAAAATAATAGTCTTTCTGTTATTAACCAGGGACTATGAGTATGTTCCCTGACAAATGGTGCGGGCTGCTATGGGGAAAGTTAACTGCATCTCAGACAGACCCAATGTACATACACTCAGTTGTATGGCACAGGCACAGCAATATCCTTGTGTGATTTACTATGCGACCTAAAATCACAGTTCCATAAACAATTTAACAAAAGAAGTAGTCAGAAACACTGGTAAAGGGTAGGTCTTGGCACATGATCATCATGGTGGTTCACTCAAGTGTCAGCAATAATTATCATCCTCCCATGAACACTGTTAGGTTTGGCATCTCCATTTCTACATCGAGATTTTTCCACAGCAGAGTATTCATTCTGTAAGCCAGTAATCACCATCCTAAGGCAGGGGAAACAAAAAACAACCCCCAAACCATATAATTAACGTCAATGGGTCCTGAATAAATCTACTGAAGATTCAGGAAGCAACAGCATTTCACCAGCAAAACCTTAAACCAGCTCCTAGGACAAAACCATTCAAATGCAGGGAAACCACGATTGAGGGAGATCAGTGATTTGCATAGGACAGAAAGGTGACCAGCCACCTCCACAGCCTCCAAATCCCACATATGCTACAGGAAAACTGAACCTCCTCTCTAATTCTCCTTCCACCTTCAAACTCTTTATGGGGATTTTCCACCAGATTGAAAATCAGATGAGAAACTTTTTTTTTTTTTAAATAAATATAAATGTGTGTGCATATATACAAACAGACTAGAACGCTAAAAAAGGAACAGAACATTCCCCTGGTTAAACAAATAAGCATAGCAATAAAGTGAAAAATGGCAGGTATCACTGCATTTTATTTTCAAATATACTTCCTATTCTTTCCCATGTGCCACGAATATTTCCATCGCACATCATGTCAAAAAATCCCAGTGTCATTCCCTAGGCGCAGCCCTTGAAACTCCAGCGCAGGGCTTTGTATTACTACTCATCCCTGATGCAAAAAATCAAGCACACATGAGGGAATAAACCGTTTTCTTTGTTTTGTAGAACCATCCAAGTAGAACCAATCCCTCAAACTGCTACACAAAAGCAGAACTCAGAAGCAAGCGCCAGGTACGCAGAGGCCCTACTTGTTACTTAAATAATGTTCCCCTTTCTATTATTGCTGTATGTTGCAAAAATTTAAAAGTGATTATGTTTCTCATGGATTAATAATGATATATTTCAGATGTGTTCTGAATCATTCATTCAGGTGTCCTGACTAACACTTTTTCATGTTCAAATTGAAGTACGTTGAGCAGCTAGATAAGGATATAATATTAGCTGTTGATGTTTATCATATTTCTTTATGAGATTTAATTATTGAGAGGCATTACATCATAGGATAGTATTTCCTCTTTCATTAGAAAAACTGATTTAGTTAACTGATTTTGAATGCAAAAAATTATTTCATGTTAAGTCTATAATCGTTAGCAGACTACAAGTCACATTAATCATTTTACTGTAATTTAAATTACTGGAATAGGCACAGTAAACCTCCCTGAAATATTCTAATATTTAAAAAATTAAAAAGAATCACCTCAGTGCTATTATCAGAAAAAAACTTAAATAAGCTGGCAATACTATGTTCTAGACCTTTAGTTCACCATAATAAAATGAACAGTGAAAGTAAAAATTAAATAATTCTGAAAACAGTAAGGAAATAACTAAGTTGTATATTTGCTAGAATTTAAAGCAGATGAAAAAAACCTTCATTTTTATAATCAGCACTAATTTACTACTTAGCTGATAAAAATACATACATGAACAAAACCCCTAAAACACAGTCATTCTTTTCCTTAAATTGTCAAAATTAGCAAAGAAGTTTAATTTAAGAAGCAGAAAAATTCTACGTGTTTAAAGCATCCTCATCAATAGGCATAGTTTCTAGAGGAACAGGACACAACCATGACATTTTAATAATTTATAAAGTAGTAAGACAATAGAACTTGACTGTTGGTTGGAACAAACTTGCATTAAGAAATAGTACTCAGCTCATTAAGATAAAAATCTGTCCACTGTAAGACCTATAAAACAGACAAATTCAGTAACTTCATCTTCTGTCATTGTTACCACAGTCAGTTGCTACCAAGCATAAAAAAAGCTAAGGAGATCTCAACATACAGGGAATGCCATACTCTGATTAGCTAAGATAAAAACAGGAGCAAGATTAAAACTTAGAGTCTGGATGAAGTGATATACAAATCTGAGAACTAATTTCATTTTGGCGAAAAGCCTGGCAGTGGTTTAAAAATCAAAATTCAGATAACGCTAGCCAACATCATTTTGCAGTACGCATTCAGTCTTTTAATATGCCTACCTAACACTACAGTGTCTTTTGCCACAGAGGCAGAAAGAAATACAGAATGATAATACAGAAGACAAGGGGAAAGAGAAATAACAGAACTGTTGCCATCGCTCGTAGATACAGATACAAGATGCCTGGTTTGCATAGCTCTCAACATCCTACTGCCTCAGGAAGGCATCGTGAACTTCATTATCAAAAGAAAATGAAGTGGAACTGTGGAAACAACAAAGGGGCACGGC
Organism: Stercorarius parasiticus; assembly: GCA_013396915.1. Classification (NCBI taxonomy): domain Eukaryota; kingdom Metazoa; phylum Chordata; class Aves; order Charadriiformes; family Stercorariidae; genus Stercorarius; species Stercorarius parasiticus. The sequence continues at coordinate 381,471 of VWZL01004521.1, forward strand.
CTTCGGTCTGAGAGTGATGATATTCGTGGGGGAAGAGCGCCTTGAGGCAGGTATGGAATCGGACCTCAACAACTAGAAAGCATTAAGTAGTGGAACAAGCTGTATCTGCAAGGAAACCAGCCTTGCTAACTCAAACATATGACAGGATGCTGTCTTTGATTCTTTCTGTAATGGGCTCTGAAAGACCCTATGGAAGAGTACATGAGAAAACATATAGTCTTCTCCTAAAAACAGACCAGTGACCCAAGCGAGGTGTCCGGGGAAGAGAGAAAAGCTCATTCTCTTTTCAAACACATGCATTGCAACAGGTTGTTGCAAAAGTGTTCATCCAATGAATAATTCATGACAGTTAATTACCAGGACCATTATGTTCTATTAGCACCTCATAATATAATCAAGAACAGGGTTTGCTGTTGCTCTCAGTTGAGATCAAGTTCCATTTTCTGTACGTGCCTACAGAAGCAAAGAAATTATTCAGTAAGGTTGTCAGAAGTTAGACTGAGCCATCTTGCTGGAATGAAGTCTCTCAGTGATTTTAAAAACAGATATACAAACACAAACGAAAAAACTAAAAGAGGCAGCATGACAAAAAAGAGTAAGTTTTCTGCCCTATTGCATACCATTTTATTTGTCATACTTAACAAAGCTAAACCTGTACAAGTTTGTACATATCACAAAGAACTGTTCACTAGCTTAAAAAATGAACAAAACATCATAAACATTAAACTTATGGTCCCTTTTGCAACTTTTGTGCAGTCAGTATCAACGCATCAGCTCAAAGCTTTTGAGATATGAAAAAACCCTTACCAATGGAAATACAGACCACAGTGCCCCCTTTCGGGCCACCTGCGATTGGTACCAAGCTTGTATCCAAGAGTAATCTCAAATGCAAAATTCAAATTCTGCTATATAGAAATGTGAAATTACAGCCATTAGTAAAGAATTAAGACATTTAAACAGTACAGATAAATTGGATCAAAACTACATATACAGTTAAAGACATAGGTAAACATACATGACTGTTTAATTCAAGATCACATTTTTACATAGGAGAAACATTACATTCCAATCTACCAGTATGGCTTTTTCCATAAACAGGTGGGCATTTTCAGATTTAGAAACCAAAACTGTTCAGTTGTCTAAGAAAACTAGAAAAAATTAGTTATGCTAGAAGAATTAATATTAGGAAATGAAAGCGAGATTAAAGTGAAGTTTGCAACATCAAGATAGACACCACTAAGATTTAGTTTTGGAAGACATTTCACCTTCAATTTTATTATTTGCCATAACTGTGGCAGCATATTTCACCTGTGAACTTTCATCTTAGGATACTGAAAAATAAGTTGTCACTTTTTTTTTTTTAATTCAATAGACTGAAATGCACCTGAGCAAAGCAAAATTAAAGTTCAAAGACTAAAGAAAGCATTTAGCTGAACTCAGTTTTGGCTTGTGGACACGCATAAAATTAAAAAAATAAAATAAATAAGCAGCTTTTGTCGCTTATCCACAGTAAGCTGTAAGGTGATTTCATAGAAGACAGCTAATAAAAGTGATCAGCTCACAATGAAACTGTACAAGCCATTAGTTCACATTTAAACAGTAAATCTGATTGCAGTTTTGAGCACAAAAACATAACTTAAAACCCTATTTTATTCAAATTTGAAAAACTATATTGATTTTAAGTAGTTTAAATACATTCATTCCCAGTCAAAGTTTTACAGTAACTGATGATTTTCAATCACACACACAATCAAGTGATAAATCCCTGAAACATGGATTTATTATAGGAATACTGATAAAACCTTAACAGAGATACAAATGATACATCACAAAGTGTCTTACACCTTAACGGTAAGTACTCAACCACCTTGGATTGGTAGATGCATCACTCCTACTGTTAGACTCTAATACCATCCTCTAGGACCAACTGGTTTAAATTGAATTCACAACAATTCGCAGTTACCTAAAAAAGATGACTTTTTTTTTTTCCAATCACACTATCAAATATTCATCTTCTAACTGGTATTTCAAAACTTCTGGAAAGAGAATTTCCCAGTTATAATGGGGCCTAAATATAATAAGCAAGGAGAGTCACTATACGGAATTTGTGAAAGTAATTTCAAAATCAGTGCCCCTGCAGAGATTTACTATATGGTACTTCCCTTGATGTAAGTTAATTGGTGCATGTTTATCTGTGCATCTTAGGACCTTACTCTACCAGTAGATCTTGAGACTCTTGAAGTTAATCTCATTCTGGCACTAACTTCCCATGGGGTAGGGCAATTTCCAAATGAAAGGCACTCTGTTATGAGTGAAATCAGAATTATCAGCAATGCAAATGGTCAACTTGTAACATACTGAAGAGAACTGCTGTAACCTATGTGAGGTATAAAATTAAGTACTTCCTCAAATGAAGGTGGGAAAAATATTTAGAATAGCTGTAGCGCGTGTGTTTGCATGCACACAGACACTAGCCACTGTACAAGCAGAGATCTTACAAGTATCTCAGCTGTGGTTGTTTTTTTTTTTTTTTTCCTCTCCCCCCCCACCCGATGCTTTTTTTTGCTTGGGCAGGTCCAAGCTTCTGGGGTTCAACTGCATTTTGAAGACCACACCACTATCAGGTGACTTGCAGCACAGCCCATGGACCACCACTGCATTGCTTCCTGCAGCCCACCACAAGCAGCTCTGGCGAGTAAGTTGCAAGAGTGGTCCTCTCTAGTAGAGCAAGAGCGCAGGCACACACTACTAGTTTGTCCCACTTCTTTTTATTTCTTCTCACACCTTTTCTTATTTTTTTTTCCCTCTACTTGTAAAAGAAAAAAATTCATCTTGGGAATAAAGCTTTCCTTAAGGATAGGAAAACTCATGCTTGTTAGTATGAATAAGGGATGTGCAAAACAGAAGTCATTTCCCTGAGGCAAAGATCTTCAAGTCATGCCTAGCTTACATTGTCTATTCCTATTTCAAGCTGTTGAAATATTTGGCACAGTGAGGCCTTGATCACTGACTGAGTCTCATGGCATTATCAAAGTCTACATTATATATTTATACAGTAAAGTAGAAGTTACAAATGCTTCAATCTCTCATCCTGTTTTGGTTTCTCACATTTACTCATTAAAATCTCTTTCCTTCTCAAGGGTGGCATTAGGCCTCCTGGGCAGGAAGGTAGAGTGACAAACTTCTACTGTATTTAAAGGTTGCCATGAATACTGAGCACCCAAAAGGGCAATCGCAGTAGTTACTGGACTCAATACATGGAGTAACAGGGTAAAAATTAATAGCCTGTTATATTCAGGTCAAAGGTAGGTGATTTAATAGTCTCTTCTTGACTTACATTATGAAAAGCATCCAGGGAGATTAAAAAAAAAGGTCATGTTGTGAATGCTTCAAGTCTAAAACACATAAGAAGCAAAGCTTGAAACCAAGTCTTTCCAGCTTTCCCTTTTAAAATACAAATTGCACTTTTTATACAAAGCAATGCAAAGTCTAAGTTGTAGTAAAAATTTGAAGCTGCCTTACGGTACCAAAGAGTTATCTGTATTCACCGTCTGAAGTACAGGCAACTAGTTTTCAGCCATTCTGCATATAGAGTCATATGCTCCGCACCTTTCTGCTTTAAAAGGGCCTGCCATTAAATGCCATGCCACTGGGTGGGTACTGCACAAAAAAGAAAAAAAACAAGAGTTTAAGGCCTTTATCTCCACAAGGAGCTGAAAACTGTGGCACAATCCATGACCAATACTTAATACGCACACTCCCACCCAGGGCTCCAAAAACCAGTCATTCTTTCTAATATTTGTCACACAAGACAATCATACCATCAGCAAGCAACAGTGCCAGTTAAGCATTTTTAAGGTCTTCAAAAATTCACAGCAAAGGGCACTTCTGAGAAAGATAATCCTAAAGATTTGGTTTTAAAAATAGACACCACACTCACATTCAAGGGACATTCTTCACTTTTAGGCCTTTGTCACAAATCTGAATCTTTATTGTTCTGAAATAAATGCTATAAACATAAGACTCAAAACAAGAACTCCAACTTTCAGTCTCAGAAGACGTGTGGTTCAATGCCCATATCACGTGTAACAAGAAAATTTCCTTAAAAAAGGAAAAAAAAATTACTGTAAAGTCTTCCTTAAGAATGAAAATGCAATCCTTTGTTTTTCTCATTAGTTTGTGTACAGGCGGGCACCAAAAAAACCTTTTGCATTTTCTTTTGAATTCTTGCTATGATGCTTGACGAACTTTTTGCCATTCAACAAATTCATCCAGAAGTACAGGCCCTGCAAATGGATGAAACTTGGAGTTATACTTGCCAATGTCTTTCAAATACCTTCTCTTAAAGCATAAAGGTTAAAACTATTGGTCTAGGTAACATCCATCTCAATCCTATGGTCAAATACTTATTAAGACTCAAAGATGACTACAATCATTTCAATCCAAAGGTGGCAAAAAGTGCATAAATAACACTACGCAGAACTATGGAAAAAAGTGTTCCTCACATCTGACAGGTGCACTGAACTGAACAGAAAGCACAAAAATAAGTTTATATTATAAATTGGCACAACTAATTCCTTCTTCTTCCAGCTTTCAGAATTACACATAATTGGAACATGGACCAAAATGGGATGCCTAATGCAATTCAGTCTTAGTATGACCAACTATCAGCCAGGTGTAGAGTTCAGCCCCAAGTACCAGCAGCTAGGCCACTTTATAGTTGAACTACAGTTTATTATATATTAGTACAAAATGAGACTTTGCTGTTTATAATTCTATTTGCAAGTCTATAGTTCGATGTACCAAGCAGCTTCACCAGATCCTCAACTGAATATAAGTCGGCTCAAGTACACCATGATACACCCCTGACACACTACTACAAATTAATACCTGCAGTTTGAAGATGGATGGTTATCAGGACAGTTTTTCTACAGATTGCTGGACAATAAATATTTTATACCTTACAGTATTGTTTCTGTTACAGAAATTTGTTTTATGCAAATTGAAAACACTGAAATAATAGATGAATAAGCAAAATGTTATGAATACTTACAAGCACCGTCTTCATCATAGTTGCTAAGATCTGCGTGGACAGTTCTGCTGAACTCTAGCACATTGTACCACTGATCCTTGTTCATAACTCTATACTTCGATTGCTAGGGAAAATAATTTCAGAACATTAAAATGTCAAGTGACATCTGGTAACGCTGCATCTCGTTCCTCATCTCACTCATTTTATCTTCAATCAGTTCCTAACAAACAATTTAATGGGTAACAATGGCTACTACTTCCTTGGTTTTCCATTTTTTTAAATACCACACATGTACATATTTCATAGTTCTGAAACTACGTAAAATGGTTTCTTGAAAGATCAGAGCAAAATCGAAATACCAGGGAATCAGGAAGTCATCATTCTTAGGCTTCAAAATCTGGTAAATTTTTGTCTTGCCCTGAAGTGGGGTATACCTAGCTCAGATACATTTCCAGAATGAACGATTACAAAAATCATCTTTTCTCTGGGGTACAATACAGTATGATCATAAGGACCTCTACTTTGCAATATTAGAACTAATTTGAAACCAGGGAATGGTCTCAAGCCTAGCATGCTCCACAACTTACACACGTCCACATTATTGACTAAGTCACTTGCAGCTGATCTGACCAAAATCTTCAAGACAGCCAGAGCTCAAGGTACCTACATACTGTATCTACACAAAGCAAACTTGAAATTCAGCACAGATGCAGCTGAAGAGACTACTGAGGCTCTATTATTTAATTTTACCTTTATAGACCATTTAAGACAGAATTTTAGTTGCCTTTGATAAGAAAAGGGTGGGTGGGGTACAGGGAGGGAGAAAAGGATCTGTGATGTACACAAGAACATCACTGTTTCGTAAGCACATCGACAAGCGAACAGCAGCAACACGGATACATTCTTGAGAAAAACTACACAAACCCTGAAATCTCTTCACAGAACAGCCCAACTACTATGCCATCATTCAGAAAGTCAAGGAAACTTGTACCTCCAGGTATTGATAAAATACTGAAAACAGTGGCCAAGTTCTTCCAAGCAGAAGTGCTAACATGGATTTTGCAGTATCAATATCAAGACTTCGCTGGTCTTTATCCTAAGGTTGAATAAAGAAAGCACAAAAAACACTCAAGTACAAGCTCGTTGAATAATTAAAATAAGAACTTCTCTAACATTCTAGTAGTCTTACCCTTGCAAAATCAAAGGCATATCTGTAGATATTCTTAAAGGATGAAATGTCATTCAATTGTGACCGCAAGAAGTCAAATTTACTCTGTAATTTTTCTGTACAGTCACACCTTAAAATAAAGAAAAACAAATGATGTTAGAAGTTCACAACGGAACATTTGGACAATGAAAAAAAATGCCAGCAAACAAAAAATTAAAATCACCAAAATGCAATCATCAGATGTACGGGAGTAATGCTATGAAAGTGACTTAAAGAACACTGAACATGCTCAACACTTGCAGCTTATTGAAATGATGAATGTCTGGCTTCTGTAAGCAAGTTTTTTTTAAAATGTAGCAGCAACATAATACAAAGTCTCTGTTTCACTTCTGAAATAGAAGTCTTTTTATGCCATACTCCGCAATTTATATTCATACCCAGCACTATCTTATCTTTTAATCACTATGGAAGTTTGAACAAAACAGTACTGGATGTGCATTAAGGTGGTAAAATCCAGTTGTAAATAAGGGCTTTATGCCATACGTCTTTAGAAAAAAAACAAACCCTAAACATGCACTTCAAGACTAAATATTTACAAGTGGCAGGATTCAGCACAGGCACTCTGCAAAACGTACCAGTCCACTTGTGTTTTATGACTGATAAATGCAAGCTCTGGTAAGCCTCTGACCTGGATTAGTCAGTAGCTATTCAACTGAAAACTCAAAGGTCTGCCAGTTGACAGGATAACCCTTTGGCAAAAACAACCTTTTGGCAGAAAAGAAGATCTCCACATATTTAACTTAGCAAGGGCTTTTGTTTCCAAATAGAAAATGAGTTATATTCACCAACGATGGCAGAGAAGAATGTAATTTACACACCTAATCCTCCAGGAAATACTCACTCAAAAGAGCAGTTGTTATATCACGTTCTATTCTTACAAATAATAGCTGCCATTGAAAAAAAAATATATATAAAAAAAAATCCACCTTGCCCTGTATCCTGCATGACAGAAGCAGTACTTTCAGAAATGCAGATGTGCATAAATACTTCCTCTGGTAATGTGCCCCGTTTTTGTCAGCCTGTTCCAATGCTTAATAACCCTTTCAGTGCAAAAATTTTTCCTAATATCCAATATAAACCTCCCCTGGTGCAACTTGAGGCCATTTCCTCTTGTCCTATTGCCTGTTACTTGGGAGAAGATACTGACCCCTACCTCGCTACAACCTCCTTTCAGGTAGTTGTACAGAGCTATGAGGTATCCCCTCAGCCTCCTTTTCTCCAGACTTATCACAGCAGCCCACAGCAAGGGCCCCCAGGGAGCACCGCAGCAGGTCACTGAGATGCTGTACTTTGCCCACAGATAACAGATACATCTTCTTCCTCAGGTCTGCCAGCTTGTGTGTGCACGTCCATCTGTCTGCCCCTCTCAGGCACTTCCAGATGATGGAGCCTTTTGTTATTTCTTGTCTCCAGCAGCATCTACCTAAAGCAGCACCGAGTCCCGGCCAAGTTCAGTGCTAAATAAATAAAACTATTAGCTAATTAGGCTGCATGTTCAAGTGACAAGAACTAATACATTTTGCAATAAACCATGCATTAGGTTGAAAAGAGATCTTGTTAAAAAAGCTTTGGTAAGTTTAACTGAAGACAGAATTACTGTATTTGTCTTCAGACACCTAATTGGTCTATGTATTCTATTGTTTAACCTTTAAAATGATATTATGCTATGCTAGCTACAAAGGCATCTCATTTTATATTCATGTATCTTCTTTCCATGTTCAAACCTTCATACTGCAATAACATTGTCCTCTACATTTGAGGACAAATCTACCTATTTAATACCTAAGTAAATGCTCATGCTGTTAGCGTACTAATGATATATATAAACTACTTAAAGTGGGTTTACCACATGTTCTGTCAAATATAATTTGAGTGAGGTTATTTACCATACCATGGATAAACACAAGTTTCAGTATGTTCAAATTTCTTACAAAAGATTTTGTTAAAATTGTTCAAATAATCACAAATTTAGGTACAAAGTAAAACTCCCGATAGTAAAACTACTGTACAATTGGCTATACATATTTTAATGCAGAAACAATTCCCTTAAAAAGTTGGTATGAAGATGTGCAATTATTAAGCCTCGAGACTCCTGTGCTACTGTCAACCTATTTAAAACTGAACAGTCAAAGGGACGACACTAGAACAGACAGGCACCACCCTCTGAAGCCCCACACAGGGAGATACCTCTGTTAAAGCCACTTCAGGCATTTCCACACCTGGCCACTGATTTTCTTCACACTAGTGAGGTACGGAGCTGCCAAACTTATCTTTTATAGAGATATACCTGCTTGTTTGGCTGTACGATAAAAAAAGATTACTAAGGTCACCCATACTTAGAATAATCTTCCTAAAAGTATTTTTTTTTTAATTGTAACCAACTTTTAACTAGCACAAGTGAATTAACACCAAACTCCTGTACAGAGACTAGAAAAAGATGTAATTTCTTGAACTGCCTTTGCTGAAAGCCAGCATTAAATATGGTTACCTCAAGACCAACAAAACTAGATGTTAGCTTACTACATTCTCTTCACATCCCTACATCATATTTATAACAAAATTTACATTAGCACCACAAAGCAGTCCTATTTTGATTTCTATTGAGGTAGAGAGTTCATCTGAGGCATAGCTAATATGGACAGAGTAATGATTTAGTAACTCCTACTCAGATATTCCAATGTTTCATATTTCATAATTTTTCACGCATGCTTGTCTTTTACAAAAAAGAAAAATTAGTAAGATGTATACAAACATTAAACCAAAAGCATTTAATGGTAGTATATAAAGCAGTTTGAAGGTCTTTTAATCTACAAGAGTTCATTTGCCAATATCCAGCACTCCAGATGGACAAAAGGAAATGATATCCAACTAGCCCATCCACTCTCTTCAAGCATTGGTACAGGATCTTCTGAAATTTAGGTTCCATGTTATAACTGGAACATACAGAGGTCCAAGGAAGTAATGCCTTAAGAGAGCAAAGGGACACCATGCCCTGACAATGCTATAGTTTCACGGTGTAATTTGATTTACAGGTCTGGAGATCAGAAATTGTTTAGATTCCAGTACACATTGAATGCTACACTGGCATAAAAAAATAAAATACTTACACTATGCTTTGTCTTAGCCTCACAAACATTAACAGAAAGGCAGGCAATAACAAGCAAAAAGCTTGTTGGAAAAACAGTTGATATCAGGCTATCATTAAAACCAACCCAAATAAGTTGCTTTTACTAATAATTCTGCAAATAGCAAGAAGTTCCAAACCCGACTTTCCTTCCCCCCACTCTCCCTCATGTACCTAAAAATGTGAGACCATGACCTTATCTCTCCCTCAATTGGAATCTAACCTGGCTCTCTCCCCTTTACCTGGCCACTTATTTTCAAAAGCTCAACTTTAACATAAAATTTGGCTCAAATTCTAAAGTTAAAAGAAGACAGCCAGAGGGAAGTACTCAGACAATACAGATGCTTATGGCTCTCTTCCTTACACATGAAATTCCTAGTTCAAACAACTACTTCTGTGGACTTTAATAAAATCATAAATTGTAATCCTTTTTCCTTTATCTTCATTTTGTAACTAGATTTTTTTTTTCTTTGTAGGTCTGTAAAGCCTGCAATTGACAAATACATGAGTACGCCTCTCCTTTAACTCACATATGTAAAGTTAAATGCTTAACTCTAAGTTATTCACCCTCCATGGCTTTAAAGCCACTTCCTGAGGGCTATTCATTTCATTCTAAGGAGGCATTCAAAATAGCTGAAATAAATTGCCCAGGTACTTGTTTCTCTCTGCTGACTATGAAAAGAGCTTCAGGTGATTAATTTAGATTCAGGCACCCAGCTTTCACATACATATATATACACACACACACACGCATATATATATACACACACACAGGGCAGAATTCACCCTACCAACATGATATACTAGTGCTTGATCCACCTTAATTTTGACAGTGCATACCTTAACACGTATTTTATTTTTCTCCTCCTCTCTAAAGAACAAACTTCATCAGCATATCACAAAACCACACACAGAAGAATGTAATTTCAAGATTCAGGCACCCAAATGTTGGCATGTAACTGTAGATTAGATTTAGTTGTTGCCATTCATAGAGGCCCAGCCAACAAACCCATAAGAGCAATTCAGGTGACCAGTCACTAGGGTCTTAGGGCAAACTGAATACCTCCCTAGGCTCCACTACATCTACCGCAATCTTTGGAGATCTAGTCAGTGTTTAAGAAACCCAGATCTTGCATATAAACCACACATTTAGGTGTCTTACTATAGAGCTGAATTCCATCCAACCTTGTTCATGCAATCACCTTATGTGACATTTCACACATTTCAAAATAAAGATTCTGTAATATAACTGACTTAGAATACACTCTGGGCTTTCAGTGTGTGTGCAAAAATAATAATAATAAAAATGCTGTGCAAAAATGTAGTAATACTCCATTGCTTCAAGAGTGTAAAATCCTTCTTCAAAACTTCTGCTGAACCTTCCAAGAGGAACTAAGTTTCCCTATTTCAAATGAAATCCCATATGATCCTCCCTTCCCAGTAAGCACAAACAGCACAAGTCCACATATCTATATTATCTTTTTAAGCCCATGAATCTTGAATTCCTTTACGTGAGTGTCACTGCTTCATCCAGCTGCGTAGTCTACAGCCTGCTATTAGTGCACACCCAAGGGAAGCAAAACACACAGGTTAACTGGTTTAGGCTTAGCCAAATGCTTCAATCACAAGTCTGTTTATATAAAAAAATGCACAGCAGTACCATATTTCTGTCTTAAACACATTTAGGCTATAGCATGACCAGCTCTGTCCTCAAAAGAACCAGAAGGTTCCTAATCACAGTAGATTATTGCCAGAAACAATAAGATTGTAAAGGTCATCTAGTCCAACTCCCCTGATTGGCTCTGAAGAGGTGCCTGATTGGCTAACTCTTGGGAGCTTCCATTTGGGCATAAAAACTAAGTACTTCAGAGAAGTGACCAAATTATACCCATTCACTGCATCTAAAATGTTATGCACCCAGAATTTCATCTCTGTTGTCCTGAATTTCAGGCAGTTTAATCATTCCAGCTCTTAATAAATTCAAGAGCTTCTGACGGTCACAAAAAAAAACCCCATACCAAGGCGTCTATCGGGAGCCTGATCCCAAATCAAGTAAGATTTGCACAAGAGAGTCAGGCCAGAGTCACTTACGCCATTGTCTCGAATAACCAGAGGGTGTCTGCCCAGTACAGTTTCCCAAACCAATTCACAACTGATAAGGCAATTGTACCAACTCCAAGGGTCAAATCAGCCCCTCTTTCCTGCTGTGCTGCAGCTGCAACAATAGCTTCCTGACATTTTTAATATTGAACGCAGTGTCGTAACAAGTCACCTTTAAAACATTCATGTGCCATAAGTAGTTTCATGAAGAACAAAAAAAGTGACAACTGAACTAAGCCTTACAAAAAGCTGGTTAGTTTCATGAAAGAAGCAACCTCTTTAGAGTGTTAACTCACCAAAGATTCTTACAAACAGAAGTTTATTTGCAAGTTGAAAAAGCATTATTTAACCTAAGCATTAAGCATGGCTTCTGATCTGCAACTAATAAATAACGCTAATAACCAAAATTATTATCCGTGCAGTCCTCATTTATACAGCTTCGAAATCAGTAAAAACTTTCTAGAATACCAGTACTGAGATATACTTACAGGTATCTCCAGATCTACTTATTTGTGTCTGCTAACATATTTTTTGTAAGAAAAAGAAGCCACGAAAACCTGACTTATTAGGGTTAGGCAAAACTTTATCATTTATGTGAACTCATCAGATTCACAACTGGATGAACAGCAGCTACTTCCAGTCGTTGACCAAGACCAGACCTAAAAGCAAGAGTTTCTGCATCTTACTGACAATTAAAAGAAACTTAGGGCAAGCTAATAGTTAAGCTACTGGTACAAACATAAAATTAGAACATTCTATTATATATGTAAAAACTCTTACTGTAATGAGGTCATTCCTTTTAACCATTCTTCCTTGGTAAAAAATCCCATGCTTTCAGCCTCTAGTTTCCAGGCTAAAACTAACATAATAATCTAGGGGGGAAAAAAAACCAACAAAACAACAAGGGGAGAAGCAGTCAGTATGTAAGAAAAGGCTGATTTCTAGATATCCGAGAAGAAAAATCTAAGCATTCAGACTTTCTAGCATTGTTGTAGATGCTTGCACTTTATATTTGTTACCATTTAATAATTCAGCTATGTGCAATCCTTCCCTTAATTTCAATTCCTGAAAATTAAATATTACTATAATAAAACAAACAAAAGACCTCAGACACCAGCCACACATTTGATGTATTCAGCTGAAATATCTTAGAACAGCTCCTAAAAGCAGGAAGATAAACAACTCTTTGCTTACTGAAGTTAAGAGTTTTACACAGAACTTAATCCTTATCCAATACCCCCTTTTAAAGTGTTATTAGTATCGTGCAAGAAACCTACATTTTCAGGCTCAACACCGATGTCTTCACAGAACTTTTCCATTCCCTCAGGGCCCACAACTTCATCGGGACCTTCAAAACCAAAAAGAAGCCAGATTGAAATATAAGTAACACTCACTGCTCACAAGGGTTACACACAACAATAATTAGACTATATTGCATACAAGATATCTTTAAAATCACTGAAACACCGAAATTAAGTAGGTTCTATGTTAGACCCATTCTATCAACTGCAATGTGGAGACATGTATATTACATATGCCATGGTAAGTTACAAAGCATAGAGTAAAGAAGGAAACGTCAAAAAGAACAAATATTGAAAAGGTGATAGTAAAAGCTATACTAACTCAAGTGAAGGTTATAAGGAAGCGAATATGGACATATTTTTTAATGTCTACGTCAGCACAAAAAAGCAACACACAAATAATATTTGATGCATTCGTTTTAAACAAAATCATATACTTCTAAATATGAAACCACTGTATATTACCTGCATATTCATAAAACCAAGCCAGGCACTTTTTGCTTGAAAAATGTTCCTCTCCACTTATTACTTTACCAGAGGCTTGTGATCTGCAATAGCTTATAGAAACACAAGGATGATAAGTGTTATTTTAATATGAGAAACAGGAAATGATTTAAAATTAAATTCCAAATTGTTTATTATTAGTTCAAACTACTTAAACTGTTTCACAAAGTCAATATATATCAACAATGAAGCTGAATTTGTTAAAGGGCAACTATCCGTCATTCTGTTTCAACACTTGTTCGAACATAAAATTACCTTGAAATACAATCCTCTCATAGCCCCATTTATTGGAACATAAAATTACCTTGACATACAACCCTCTCATAGCCCAATTTATTGCAACTATTACTTTTTCTGAAATGTAAAATTGCTGTTAAATTTTAGATATTAAACCAAAAAATCCACACACAGATGGTCGAAGTATCACTACTCAGTAATTCAAATGCCCTATTATCTACTTATATTTATATATACAGGCATATATAAAGTTAGGTCTCTAATAAGGATTATGATCTTCAAGAGTGCTGAATATGCACAGATCCCATTTAGGTCAACAAGAGCTGCAGAGTTTGACATACTTAAGTCAGGCTATTTATAGTTAAGCATCCAAATTTGGGAAGAAAAATCGGTCAATTTATGTTAAACATGTAACTAAATATCTGCAAATTCTATAGATGTTTCGTACACATGCCACAGATTGCATATTACTATTCTAGTAAGACTAAAACTGCTCAGCACACACAGCTTCCCCCCGCATTGTCTTCATTACATGAAACACAACCCAGTTTGCCTAGGAAGTGAATTTTCATAACTTATCATTTTTTAAAAGAATACATAGAATAACTGATTTCTTCTAGTAAAACCACTGACCACATGAAGGCATCTGTAGTCAGTAAGGAATTGCAGCACCTTTTCAATGCACAATCCTTCTAAATACAAGTTACAGACTTCTAGAACAAACTAAGATTATTTTTAACAATGAGGTGAAAGTTAATTGCATGAGAGGATTTAAAATTGTGCAGCTGCTACATTGCAGTTTTAAAATGAAAACGTCAAGCAGGGAAAGAACAGTTCAATTCTGAGAGGTCGTGAACAACTTTATCTCCCATATATTGCTTTAAACTTCACTGGAAAAGAAAGCAGCGCTCTCCAAGATGAAGCCTTATGTGCTGAAAGCTAGAATAAAAAAGGTACTACAGACAATCATCCATTAAACTGCTACTAAAAACTAGAAAGAGCCATACAGTATGCTATTGCTTGTTGGTTTTATCTGGTTTAACACACATCCATTTGTAATCACTGGTTTTATTAAAGAACATTACCAATACATTGTTGTATAAGAATGCTATGTCAAAAATGCTCATGTATCTAACATTTTAGATCTAACATGTGATCAGTCATTATGAACTCTCATTTACATCATAGTTTTCACCCAATGACTACTAGCTTCCTGCAGAGTCTTTTTTTTTTTTTTTAAGGAGCTTTCAGAAGATTTTTTTAAAGTAAAAGAAATTAAGATCATAAAATTTTGGTCAGCAGTGTTCAAGAAAGATGAACTGAAACTAGAACAGATGCAGAAAAGAGCTATGATGAGCAAGGAAACTGAAAACTGGTATTACAAACCAGAAGAATTTAGCTTAATTTAACAAAACAAAGAATGAGAAAACACAAATGCTCACTCCAAATACACTATGAGGCAGAACCATGAAGGAGGAGCATTATAGAAAGTATTATGCAGGCACAAGAACAGTTATTAACTGGCTATGAGTAAATTTAGACTAAAACTAAAAGATCATCAATAACTGCAGAAAGTCAGCTCTGTAACAGTCATCCAAAATGAAGAGTCATAGCAAAATAAAAGCCTGGGTACTTCTAAGCTCAAACTTGGTCAATCCATGAGAAAGGCCATATGCCATAGTTTCTTGCAACAGCCACTCC
>VWZL01004521.1:398904-437217 GCA_013396915.1 Stercorarius parasiticus
TAGCGCAGGAGGGATGCTTGTATGGCTGCGAGCGGGACGTCCTGCAGCGGCTCGGTGCGCCGCCGTGGACGGCTGGCCGAGCCGCGGGCAGCTGCAGGGCCCCTCACGGGCGGCCGGCCCCGCCGCGGCCTGCAGGGGGCGCGCGCCGCCCGCCTGGCTGTGCCTGCCGATTGCCGAGCGCCTCGATAGCCGCCCGTTTCCCCGCCGGCGGTGGCGGCGCTTCGCCCGTCGTCAGCCGGACCGATCTCGCGAGTGCGCCGGGGCCGCCATTTTCAGTCACCATAGCGACGGGTCCTGGCAACGCGGGGACGCCGGGAGGCCTCGCCCTGCGCCCCGGTGTGCGCCGCTGTCCCTCCCTCCCCTCCGGTCTTCTCCCGCCAGCCCCCCCATGTACCCCCGTGCGGCTCGGCATCCACCCCCGCCCTGACCCTGCCCGGCGAGGCCGCGTCCTGCCGGCATGGCCGGGGAGGGAGACAAGAGGAAGCGCTTTATTTCAGCCACGGCTGCCAACTACTTCGAGGTGGATCCAGCTGTGGGCCCCGCTGCCCTGGCCGCGGGGCTCCACGCTCGCCCGGAGCTGGCCAGGTTCCTGGACGACAGCAACGAGTTCCTCCTCGTCGTGCGGCGCTCGGGCACCCGCCTCACCGCGTCCAACAAGGTAGGGGGGTGTCAGCGGAGAGTGAGCAGGCCCCGGCGGATCCGGCGTGTCCACCGCGGCCCCCGGTGCAAACGGGGATGCAGAGCCTGGGGTCCGGCCCGGTTTAGTGGTCGTGAAAGAGCAGTATCTGATTTGGGAGACATCAGCCTGCTGCAAGTATCCGTGCTGGTCTCAGCGTCTGCTACATTAATTACTGGCCCAAGAATTGTAGAAGGGTTTGGGTTGGAAAGGGCCTTTAAAGGTCATCTAGTCCAACTCCCCTGCAATGAGCAGGGACATAGAATCATAGAATTGTTTGGGTTAGAACGGACCTTAAAGATTATCTAGTTCTAAGCCCCCTGCCATGGGCAGGACATCTTCAACTAGATCAGGTTGCTCAGAGCCCCGTCCAACCTGACCTTGAATGTTTCCAGGGATGGGGCATCTACCACCTCTCTGGGCAACCTGTTCCAGTGTTTCGCCACCCTCATGGTAAAAAATTTTTTCCTTACATCTACTCTAAATCTTCCCTCTTTCAGCGTAAAACCATTACCCCTCAGCCTTTTGTAACGGGCCCTGATAAAAAGTTTGTCCCCATCTTTCCTGTAGGCCCCCTTTAAGTACTGAAAGGCTACAATAAAGTCTCCCCGGAGCCTTCTCTTCTCCAGCCTGAACAGCCCCAAGTCCCTCAGCCTGTCCTCAGCAGAGATGTTCCATCCTTCTGATCTTTTTTGTGGCCCTCCTCTGGACCTGCTCCAACAGATCCATGTCTTTCCTGTGCTCAGGGCTCCAGAGCTGGATGCAGTACAGTCTCTGAAGACCGTATGGTCAGCTGAGTGATATATTTGTTGGTGGTTTGTGCCCATGCTGATACGCAGTTTTAGTGTGCTGTATATTGTCACTGTGTGAATGTCATGCAACCTGGAGAATGCCTTGTTACCTTGCTGTGAATGCCAGGTGGAGGCTTGTGTCTGGGTTGTTCCTGGGCAAGGTGACTGGAAGGATGGCATTGCCAGTGTCCATGCAGGAAGGGTGGCCCGATATGTGGCACATGGGCTGATATTTGGCATGTCCCATGGTAGGTATTTGTCCAAATCATGCATTTTGCAGATTGATGTGTCCAGCTGTGAGCAAATCTGAGGTTTATTGTGTGAAATGTCCTGCGCTCAGTGTTGGTGTTCAACGAGTGTCTCTCAGTATTCGAGTGATACTGTGGGGCGTGATGAACAGTGAATGTCACCACGTAATCAGGACACGGTGTGGTGCCTGCCACACAGAGTGTACAGGCAGAGCCCGGGGCTTGACGTGTGTCCCATCAGTCTGCTGTGGTGTCTGTTAGGTCTGTTAGGTGCACTGATGGCAGCGTAATGGGTCGTTAAAATATGAACTACCATGTGGACCAGTAACTTACGTACCTCCTGGTGTAATCATCAGTATAGTCTGTGTACTCCTAGTGTATGCTACGTTTATGCAAGAGTGAACATTTCCGTGTAGTGTTTTTTGGGGTGTGCTGTGAGCCGCTGTCTGATATACAAAGTCACAGTCAGCAGCGGTGGAAGATGAGATGCACATAGGGGCTACAATGTTCACCTTTTGTCTCAGTGAAACGATGCCTGTAAGTGTTGGGCTAAGGACCTGATAAGAAAGTAAAATTGGTACTGTTCAGCAAAATTGAAAGCTGTTTTTACTATCCCTCTTTTAACAGAAAAAAGTTCACAGATGTTTACAATTGAACAGAATTTGGGATTTTTGCTAGCATATCTTTTTGCTATTGTTTCATCAAGTGTTTAATAATGTTCTCCTGTTTTATGAGTTCTTCTCAGCCACAGATAGTTTCAGTAATTGATCTTATGGCAACTTTTGGAACTCTACCCGTAAATTGGACTGTGAAAGGAGCAAAAGTCATGTTACAATTTTACTGATGGAGGAGCATGTCTTTCTCTGTCCTTGAGAAATCTGTGAATTGCAGTAGAGTTATGTATCTGTAGACTCAGGAGGACAATACTGAATGTTTAGAAAAGTATTCCCAAAATCACATAGCGTAAAAATGCAAAAAAAAAAATATTAAAAAATAATGCTTAGTCTTCTCTACGCACAAGATGAAGTTTCTGGTTTGCCCCCAGAAGGTGGTAAGTGAAGTTTTCAAAATCAAAATAGCATAAGTAATTATGGTATTTACAGATATTTTATAATGAAAAAGGCATTAGGTATTTGATGTTGGAATTTATATTTCAGGTTCGTCTCAACTCAGGAACGAGTATAATACAGGTTTTGATTTTCTGATCAAATCAGACACTACCAGAATGTTATCAGAGCCCATAGGGAGTAATGTGGTATTTTATAATTTTTTTCTTGATGTAAATCATTTGTGTAAATGGTGTATGTAATTTAGTACAATATGCAGTCAATGACAGTTTTCTAAACAAATCCTGTCTCCTTGGTTTTTACAGATTGAAGCTACTGAGTCAAAGGATAATGTGTTGGTGTTCTTTAAGCTGCGTCCTGATGTAATTACAGAAGATAATCTTCATAGTAATATTCTTGTGTCATCTATGCTAGATTCACCAATAAACACCCTTTATCAAGCTGTACGACAAGTTTTTGCACCGGTATTACTGAAGGTGAGCAGCATACTGATTTAAAAGATTTGTGCTGAAACATTGAAATTCCATAGCATGTTAAGTCTTCTGAGATAAATATTTTATGTTTATGTAATATTTTATGTTTATGTAATATTTTAAGAGCTTAAATAATGAATGATAGTTAAATAAAGTACCTCCTATTGATCAGTAAGGATGAGGGGAGGATTCTGGTCATACGTATGCCTGACTAGAAATGTGGAATACACTGACTGGTGGTTAATGGAGACAACAGCTCCTTACCTCCTTTCCACCAGTAATTGCAGTCTTGCATACTTTTCCTGGTTTAGATATTCTTATATTTTATTTGCAACACATAGGCCAGTATCGTGCAAACTATTACTTCTGTAATATGTGGCAGATAGGTGTGCTAGATTCCAGATTAATTTGTATAGCTGCATTTTTCACAATTTTCACATTTTTCTCAAATTTAAAATGTTCTTAGGCTTTTTCTTCTATTCCATTAAAGAATGCATTTCCTTGGGGGGTTTTTTGTCAAAAACACTAACCATGGTTGTGTTTCAGAAGCTAAGCAAGCAGAATTTCAGCATTTAAATATTTTTAATTTCTTATATATCACCACATTGATAAAATAGTTTTAGAAAAACACAGTAACTTGCAATATTTGATTCTAGCAATTTGCATATTCTACTATAGAAATAGGTTCCATATTTATTGAACTTAAGAGAATTAATTAACAAAGAATTTTTAACACATTTTTAGAGTGCTTTTATAAATCTAACAACAATTTTTAAATTTGTGACTAAAAAAATTGCACAGTATCATTATGATTTGATAAGTGAAAAGAATGAGATGTTTTTCCATGACTTTATCAAAAATGAATTATTACACTGTCTCATCATGTGGTGGCTGAATGCTATTAATCTGAATTATTTTTTTTTTTAAGATTTAAGGAGGAAATAGTAATTGTTCTATCAAACGAGTCACATTTTTTGAAATTTTCATTGCAGGATGAGAGATGGAGTAAAACATTTGATCCCAAACTCCAGAAACTTTTAAGTGAGCTTGAAGCTGGCTTGAGTACCGTTCTCAGAAGATCAGATCCAAATTACACAGGAACAAAATTCAGTGAAGATGATGTGCGAGGTTCGTTTTGCAGTTACGTCTTTTATAATTAATTTTAAATTAGGGGGAAATCATTGATTTCTAAGTTAAGTTTTCAGTCTTCATTATCCCAGTGACTGCAGAGTGTGAAATACGACAGGTCGTGTTGAGTAAACTGGAATTAGCGACGATCAGCTCTGGCCTCCTGGTATGAACTTGTTAGTACATCTAGTCAGAGTCAGAAGTTCAAGGTTAATTACATAGCCGTATAGTAAAAAATTGCTTTAGAAAGTAAG
Source organism: Stercorarius parasiticus (assembly GCA_013396915.1). Taxonomy (NCBI): domain Eukaryota; kingdom Metazoa; phylum Chordata; class Aves; order Charadriiformes; family Stercorariidae; genus Stercorarius; species Stercorarius parasiticus. The sequence continues at coordinate 403,542 of VWZL01004521.1, forward strand.
TTCTCACTGAAAATATTTTGTGACCATTCATGTATTTCATATTTAAACATTTTCTGTTCTTATTTGCAGCTATACTTACACCAACAGATGAATTTCAGTTCTGGATAGATTGCGCTCATCATGGAAGTAAATGGTGTAGTAAAGAGAGAGCTTCTCATTTTAAAGACCTATTTGAGGACATTGCAAAAGTATGTTTTCTTTTGTGTGATCAGTGATATATTTATAGACTTAGTAAAAACATTATTCTCTGAAATATATGTCAGTATATGTACACTCTTTCAAATAGATGAATTTATAACTATTTAGTTATATTTTTCTAGGCAAAATCTTACTTTAAATTACATTTATGTAGTTTCTAGTGACAGTGGTGCAGGGCAACACCAACATTTATTTGGGAGCAGATTTGACCATTGAATCCTAAGAGCTGCTGTAGAAATACAACAGTATGCTATAGTTTGTAAACTAGAAATTGACTAATGAAATTATAAAACAAAAAAGTGAAAATGTGAAGGGTAATAATGAACTCTTATCATGCAAAATTTTGGGCACCTGTAAAGTATTTTCTCAAATAGCACTTAAGGTATTAATGGAATGTTCACATGGGTAAACTTACACAAATGCTTGGTTTGTGAGAGGATTATGACATATTCTGTTAAGCAATAAACCCCAGGAAACTATAGCAATTGCCAGCTTCAGGAAAGTATAAATTTTTCTACAATACTAGTTGCAAAGTATTTGTATTAAGGATATTTTTTTCTAGGATTATTACAACTTGGATAGTCTCTCGTTATTTGAAGTTGTGGATTTGGTGGAGACTACGAGAGATACTGTTGATGGTGTGTGGAGACAAACAGAACATGATCCTTATCCACAGCCACGCATGCATAATCTCTTGGATGTAATAGGTAAACCTTCATGCAGTCTTTATTAAATGAACAGTTGAGAAAAAGTAAAATGAATGTGTGAGCAGAGGCCGCCTTGTTCCTAAAGTCAGCAGTGATAGCCTACTGCACTAAGGTGCTTTCTTATTGTGGTTATGATCCATGAATACTGTTTGCCTTATAGTATCCAATAATTCAGCCAGTTCTGGTAGATGCCTTCACACGTGCTTGGGAAGATGATAGATAATAACAAGATGGAGTTGGATACCTTTCAGCCTTTGGATTGGATTTGTCTTGTTTCTGTTTGACTCATTGTCTTTTTCCCAGAGGAGAAAATTTATTTGTACAAAAGCCCCATTGGAAAGTTGATTCCGTCTGTGTGGAGGTGAGAGCAGGACATGCAGAGGGGTTGCTTTTCTCATTTTCACAACAGCAGTCCCCTGTTCTGGGACAAGGATAAGACAGCGAGTTTGTCTTCTGCAGCCAGATGTGTGTGTGTAGGGGGGGAAGGCTGTCTGGGTACAGCTGCTGATAAAGACAGATGCTTGTGTTTGGATTCCAGAATCCAAATCTGTCAGCTTCTAATGTTGGACCAGCCTCTGTTTAACTTGGAGGTGTTAAACGGATAATTTATTAAATCTGAAAATTCATTAAATTTGAAACAAAATGATCAATTATTAATACATTTGTGTGGTTTGAAAATAAGATATTACACTAGTTTTTTAAAAATGCGTTTGGAACTTGATTTGGAGTTTAAAGGAATTATTTTGAACAAACTTAACATATTGCTTTTGTATACTTTTTTGTGTTCTAGGTGGCTCGCTAGGTAGATATGTTCAGAGAAAATTAGCAGCGTTGAATCTGTGGGAGGATGCTTTTCACAGTGTTAAAGAAAATATAAAGGCTGGCATCTTGATTTGTGAGCAATGGGTGTCAGCTTGTGAGTACCTAACTGGACAACTGTGGCAACATTATACTCTCCATCCATGGAAAAATGAGAAATATTTCCCTGAATTGTTAGCCAAACTTGGAAAACGTCTTGATGAGGTAGAGATTTGAATTATACACATTTATTTCATTAGACACAGAATTAAACAACATTGTTTTAAGTTAAAAAAAGAAATTAAAACACTTTTATAGCTTTTTCAGAGTCAAATAGCATTCCATAATCCACATTTGCCTGAGCCTTTCAAAAGATTCTTGTAAAAAGGAGAGAGGTGGGATGTGCTGCTTGTGCTTTTTGCTTCTAAATGTAAGTTTTATGTAAAAAATATGTTGAACATATCAAATATTTTTTTCTGTTATAGGTGCTAACTGTTAGAACACTGCATGAAAAACTTACGTTGTTTTTGCCAGCTGGAGAACAAAATGCTTTACATCTTGCCCAAGTGTTTGAACCCTTTGCTGGCCTAAATCCTGTACACTGTAATCCGTACACAGAGGTATAATGCTTATTTTTAATTTATTCATGTTCTTTCTGTGACTTTTTATGAAGTATATGAATAGTCTTAAACTAATGTATGAACTCATCTCTAGCCATTATGGAGAGCAGCAGTCTGTCAGTACGAAAGAATTATTGCACCTGCGGAACAAAAAATAGCAAGCAAATTGAAGAAATTTATTTCAGAAATTCAGGACAGTCCTCAGCAGGTATGAGTATTTTTGTAGTCTGAAAACTTTCCTACAGATAAAGTTATCGAATTCGTAAGTAGTCAGTTTAGAGCAAAGGAATAAGTACTTAGAGCTGAAGAAGGTCCTTATGAAGACCACTAACGAGTAGTGTTAGAATATGTTTAATTTTTTTTCAGGACAAAGAGATAAACTTTTTTAACTTCATATTCCAGCTTCTTCAAACATTTCAGAAATATAAGGAACTGATAAAGCATCCAAATATAAGCAAAGAATTGCTTTTAGAAAGGGAAACATTACTAGCAAGACTTCAAGATTATGTCAAAGGTAAAAATGTATTTAAAAGTATTTAATTGCATTAGTTTTTTTGCCAATGCTAGAATTCTTTATTTACTTTTAAAATTTTATCAGTATCCCTAGTATGTTTTTATAATTACAGAAAATTTTTAAGCTGCTTCTATTAGGTTTCTGGCCTAACATGAATCTTTTGCTTGTGTTAGACTATCAGATAGACTTTGAAACTCGATGCCATGGTGTTCCTGGTGATGTTTCTGGACCACTATCTGGCAAAAACCTTTCTGAAGTTGTCAATAACATTGTATGGGTGCGGCAGCTGGAGCTGAAGGTAACAGATTCCATTACTGTTCGGGCGCAATATTATCATAGAAAGTAAAACATGGTATTTGAGATTTCTGTGGGGAATTCCCCACAGAAAAATTGAGGACTTCCCAAGAGTTATATCATCAGGATTTTCTTATCAGTGGTGCTGCTTGCTAAGTTGAATTTTATTAACTGTCCCAGAAGACAGTCTTTTCATGATACACTGAACTGCCTGCTTTATGACTTCATTATTTTTTGGCAAAATAAAATTCTGAGTGGAGACATTTTGTTAAATTTTATCTTTCGGTTTGCATGTTAAAATTGTATGTAAGATTTACAGATAGCCAGATTCTCACATCCTAATTCTCACTTGTTATTATTAACCTGTGTAGTGTCCCCTTGAAATCAAAGGGATTTCTTGGTAGTACTTTTCTCTGTCAGTGCCTGCCAGGGAATTTACTACAGAGACTGTAGTAAAAGTGAACTACAAACGCTTCTGTGTTCTCTTACAACAAAATGAGTTTAAAACATATGTGACTATTTTAACTTATGTTATTTTTGGTAGTTTATATTTACCCTTTAGTTGGAAGCTCTGGATCTTTTTTTGGACAGTATTGACTAGCTAAAAGGAAAATGTTTTTGCTAAACCTAAGTGCCATTTACAGTAACTATAGGTTTGAATGAGAGTAGAAGTTATTTATCCTAAAATAACTATTAGTCCAGTTTTTTGGCATTCACCTGTGATTTGCAGAAATCTCAAGGTGCCATTTCAGCTCACTGGGACACAGGGTGGAGGTCTTAAAGGTGTTATTTTGTTATGTGTCCTACAGAGAGAACAGCAGCAGCTCAGATTTTGCGATTATTTCTTCTTGGTCTGCTAAAGACCTAGAGAGCAGTTCAGCTGATGTGTGTCAGTTTTTTGTGTCTCCTTTAGGCTCTGCTAAATTTTTTAAATTGCTCTCAAATCTCCACTGATTGTATTGACTAGGGTTTTGATTAGTTTGTCCGCAGGTAGATGAGAAATCCCATCTAAAATAGCTTTGAGTATTGGCATGGACCTTATAGATACAACAAAGGACACCGGGGAGTTTTGTACCTTTATGGAGAATTAACTGAAGACCTGGTGGGATACTCTGGGGCATCTTAATAGTGGTGTACACCTGTAGCAGACAACTTACTGAGACACAATTTACCGTAATGGGAACTTGAAGATCTGGGACACAATTCAGGATTCACTTCTTTTTTTCTAATCAGTTTTTGAATCCTGCTTGGATGTTTTGTAATGCTGATTTTTATTGTGGCGATTTTTCTTTTCTGATTGAATACTGGGAAGTTAAGCTTCCTTTCTTTCTGATTATGTTTAAGGTGGATGATGCTATCAAGCTGGCAGAGGCTCTTCTGTCTGACTTATCTGGATTTCAAAGTTTTCATCGAAGTGCAGATTCTTTTCTGGAACAATTGAAAGTATATGAACAAGAGCAATTTGATGATTGGTCTAGGAATATCCAGACAGAGTTATCAAATCCCAAGTCAGGACTTTGGTAAATACATTCTTGTTTAAATAATGTTTAGGCTGAAATCTGTAGTGTAGCGTAGAACTTGACGAAGGAAATAAAAAAAAAATGGACAGAACTGAGAATGAGTGGAGAAAAAAAATGGAAGAGTTTATTACCATTTCATCATCCTGCCGGGCTTGGTTGGTAAGGTGAAGTATACAGGACAATGTTGATAACTAATTTTGCAGTTTCTAGTAGGACCTGGGGTGAAAGACATGTTTGGTTTGCTTGTTGTTGTACATTATAATCCGTATAGTGATAATGTCTAGAAACCAGATTAGAGTGTAGCTGTGATATACAGATGACATGTAGAGTAACAAATGAATTTCTATTCACAAGAAATTCTGCAATCTAAATGCAGCAGATGGAAGAAGTGTAAGAAAATCAATTCAAACCTCACAAATCGTGTTCCCCAAAATAATGAAATTACTTTATGGGATATTGAAATATATTTTAACGTTTTGTTTAATTCATTGGCCACATAGCTTCCTTCTGCATCTCTTGAGTGTTGCAAACTTTATTTGAAAAAAGTGTTTTTGTCCGCAGTTTCAGAGGATACAGGAGTTGATACTTATGTGTAGACTTTTATTTTATGAAAGACACTCAAATATCACAAATAAACAGAGGCAGCACTCCAATCTAGTAACAGCAATCTGATTTATTAGTACCATAAAATTTTGTTATTGAGAGATTTTAAAAGATGTGGAGAGATTTTAAAAAATGTGAAAAGATTAATTAAAAGGAAAAGAAAAGATGTTGCTCACTGCAAAGGGGAATGCAATGGATATAGGAACTAGAAAAAGGTGAGGAAAAAAGTGAAAAAATGAGCAAAGCTGAAGTTTTTATGAAAGAAGCCTAGAAGGATGGTGGTAGAAGCATTACGACAGTAGAAAAAAAAACGGGAGTAAAATCTAAACATAAGCTGATGTTCTTATTACCATCTGATTGTCTATACCAAGACATTCCACTGATCCAGTTCCTGGTTCTTGGATTGGTTCCCTCGGAGAATTTCTCCCCCTTTGCAGTGCTGAAGGCTGGGGCCTGTAAAGTGCCGGCTTGAGAGAGTAGGGTGGATCCAGTGTATTTGAGACATACTGGCTAGCTGCGAGTTACATCTTAACTATTACAATAAGCCAGAAAACCTTTTTGAGCAAAACCAATAGGCATTGTTCATTTCTTCTTGTCTCCACTCGCTTTGAATTAAGAGAGAGGTTACTAGAATAATTTCTGAGTAAATTAAAATGTTAATAAACATAGAAGAACGTAATAGAATGACATCAAGCTTTTTAGATTTGTTTATTATATTATTATAAAATGCACCTAAGAAAGGATCAATGTAAAATGATATTCAATAATATGTTTAATCTGATTTTGGTTCAGCATCCAAGCTAATAGTCCTGTAATGGAGTTGGATCACGTTTTTGGAACATTAAACATACTTTATTCAGATCGTTTGGTAACTCTCCTAAGAGAAGTACGTCAGCTATCAGCACTTGGTTTTGCTATACCAGCTAAAATACAGCATGTCGCAAACACTGCACAAAAGTTCTGTAAGCAGGCGGTCATCCTCAAACAGGTATAAGATTAAATGTCATAATAACTTCCTGTTCCGACTTCCCAGTTTTAGTAGTAGAACTTTTCTAGACTATTACCTCTTCTGACTGTGTGGTTGAGCTTTTTGCTGTGTTTGTCTGTATGAAAGTGCCTTGTTTCTTGAACAAATCAGCTAAGTTCTTAAAACAGAACAAAAAAAAATAAGTGCTTTACAATTTTGGAATGTGTTTTCTTTTGAAACCAAATTAATTATAACATTAAAGTCATGTGAAGTTACTGCATGACTATACAGAAATGTGACAAGTGCTTTATTGATCTCCTGGTTTTAATCTCACTTTCTGATAATTATAACTGAAGGAAAATGTCATAAAATGGATCAGCTTGTGCTCACCATTGCTAGTTTTCAAGTGACAATATACTAATAAGTATTTTAATGGAAATGTGTGTTTGGTTTCTTGTTTTGTTTTGGGTTTTTGTTTTGTTTTTTTTTTTTACTGTACTCAATGCTACGTAAGTTTTTGTTGGGCTTATATTTTAGTTGAAAGACCATGTCAAGTTTTCATCTGTTACTGTAAGATGCAAGAAAAAACGGTTATATATTGATAAAAATTCTTATGTAGTTAGACAGGCTCAAATCAGTTTCACATGAGGTGTCATTGGTATCCGAGATACCTGCACAGCTAAGGCAGAGATGACACAAGACCTACAAAATACCCGTTCATCTGGATCACTGACAGGTCAATCCAAGTAGAAACTTTCGTCATATCAAAAGGCACTAGATGTCTATGTGTGGACAACAACCAAGTTGTAGGGTATCTCTCTTACTCCAGCTGTCAATATGAAAGTGAATAGATCTATTTTAGGTCTTGTGCCATATCCTGGTGGATGTCACAGATATTGAAGGCCTCTGAAATGGCACTAGATGCCTACATTGGCATAAAATAGTGGAACTGTTCCACTTATAATAAATCTGAGACTGAACTTATTTCACTTAAGGTGAAGTATAACTACCTCAGACATGTGTAAGTAGCAGTCTTTTTTGCTATTAGAATTCATCACTAGAAGAAGATAAGATCACATTAGCATTGCATATGTACTTTATTTTTGTAAGCATTTTACTGTTATAGTTAATTCTAATTTCTTAATGGGATTGGTTGGGCAATACTTTCAGATATATCCTGCATTAAATTTATTGTCATATAAATATTTTTATCTATTCTTGTAAATTTAATCTCTCCATTTTTACAGGTGGCACATTTTTATAATTCTATTGATCAACAAATGATTGAGAGTCAGAAGCCAATGATGTTGCAGTCTGCTCTAGCATTTGAACAGATAATTAAGGTGAAAGAATTCCTCTCTCTTTTTATTTTAAATTTCAGTGTTATTTGTGCATATCCTGTGCTGCCTTTTCTATGTTTCAGTTTACTGGTTTTGATCACTTTGAAGCACTTCAGCTTCTTCCAATACTCTTACAATGCGAGAATGGCTGGAGAATTATAATGTGCCCATAAACTCTGTATTGCGCAAGAGAATAATGCCTCCAGAGCAAGCATTACAGAAATGATTGGGAACTCACCCCTGAGAACTGTTTTGCAAGACAGAGTATAAGAATCGGGCTGAAAGTAGAAGCGATGTTGGGGTTGGGATTAGTTGACACAAAATGGTGGGAAGACCAGACCAAACTGTAGGTTCGAAAGTTTCCTCAAAAAAGTTCCCAAACTGTCTCTTAAATTTTCCTTAGGCTGGCTGCAGATAATGCCACAGATTCCTTTGGTGTACAGACCCTAAGACAGTGATGGTGCAGAAATGTTAAAAGGCACAACATATTCTCCTATTTGACATGATTTCTGCCCTTTGTCTTTTAGGAATAGGTCCAGTTGTGGAACTTCTGATGCTTTTGTGTTCTGATTTTCTACTCTAAACTTAGCAAAATGCATAAACCCCCCAGAATCTTGATAAAAAGCCCAGAGAAATGGAATTCCCCAGAGCTGCTTATGAGTCAGTGGAATTTTTACAGTGTAACTTAAAAAAAATATTTCTTGATAAACAAGTGAAGTTGGATAGCAATTAGTGTGACATTTTGGTTCTTGGTCTGTGCAGGACAAAGAGGAAAGGAAGACTTTAAGGTGTCCTCTTAGCTCAAGGTGTCTACTTATGTGTGTGGGGCAGGAGTCTCAATATCAGTGGATTTATTTCAAAGTCTATTAAGAGTCTGGCATTAATCCTTCCCCAGTATGTTGATGTAGCTTTAATGATATGCCCATATGTCTGTGATTTGCCAGATTATTATGTTTCTAGTGCAGTAGTGAGAGGGAGGTCCTCCATTTTTCACTGGGAGTGAAACCACCTTTCTCATCACTTCCTGTATGCTCACTGGTAGACTATATTTGACATCAAATCTTACAAAGTTTGTACGTTTTTCAAGCATTCAAAATCTGGTCCTGGAGGAAAAGCTCAAATAACATGGGATAATCCTAGAGAATTGGAAGCTTATATCCAAAAACTCCAAGCTGCTGCTGAACGGCTTTCCACTGAAAACAGAAAACTAAGAAAGTGGCACACAAACTTCATTGAAAAGGTATATTTTCCAAGTGAAATTAAAATCACATCTCTTATAGCTTACTTTACCCTTCCTTTAATTTACATGATGATGAATAGGTTTATTATCCTTTAAAATTCTTTTAACAGGTTATATCGCTCATGAGTATTGATCTACTTCGGCAGCAGCAGCGTTGGAAAGATGGACTCCAGGAGCTCCGAACTGGTTTTGCCAGCCTCGAGTCACAGGCAGGGTTTCATTATCATATTGCAGACTGTGAACGTTTGACTTTTCAACAATAATCAAGATTTAAGACTCAAACATAGCATGATTGAATTAATTTTGATTAAGGAGTTACTAGCTAGCGCAGGAAAACTGACTGTGTACTAGTTGATGCCAGGTGTGAGGTAAAATCTCAGATGAGGAGGATAAGGATAATCTTTTTTATGTCATACTAGTAATGGGAGAAGAACGACACTTGGTCAGATGACAGGGGTTAGATGAAAACATGGGAAGGCCATAGGTCATGTAGATCAGTTGTGTCTGAGCCATTAACGCAAGGTAAAATAAAGAAATTGATACACATATGAATGATCCCCAGGCAGAGTAGAACAAATGTATGAAATTTAGAATTAAAATGCATTTCTGCCTGAAATAATGAAAAACCACATTATTATTTGTTCACTTATCAACTGTCAGCTTTTAGAATAGAATCATAGAATAATTTAGGTTGGAAAAGACCCATCAGATCATCAAGTAAGATGATTAAGATTTTGATTAAGAATCTTATCAAAGTAACTGGATGGTATTGCTATCACCTAATCTATTTTGAGGTATCATTCAAGTCAGTTTAATTTTTCCTATAGCCTTCAGCAGTAATGGGGCTATATTCTTATATGGATGTGGTGGTGTTAGCATTTCTAACGCAAACCCAGATTATTTTAGTTGGTATTTGTCAGTCAAATAAATGCAGGATTTTTGCCACATTTTTCTTAAAATTTTTTTCCATCTTCTAAAGATAATATGAATACTAAATAAGTGCATTGATTCAGCTTTTGGTTTGCAATTTCTTTTGAAATTTAGTTTGCAAATTTTTAGCTTGAAGTAAAAATTAATAGTCTATATTTGCTTTAAGATCTGTTTGAAAATGGTTTTGTTATTACAGAATATTTTATATGGACAATTAACTGAACTGTATTCAGTCACTTTTTTTTTAATCCTTGACTAGAAGTGATAAAACTTAACCAAGTGTATCGTGCTTTCACCATCCAAAATTACAAGATGGTATAGTCTTACTGCTGTTGTCATCAGGATTTTACATATTTCTTTGAAAACCCTATTTATAATTGTCTGAAGGCTTACTTGAGACAATTTCAGGTTTTCGTAATCTCTTGTGTCTTTCTGTTGGAAGAGTTCCTCTGGGCAGCCTTGAACTGTAGGGCAGACGTTAACTGTATAGCTTCCTGCAGCAACCTGGCTGCCAATGTCTATCCAATTAAATAAGCAGTTAAATAAGTCAATCTGGAAGGAGTTTCTAATTTCTTTTTTAACTTGTGTTGCCCTTTTGAAAATCCCTGGATGGCTTACAAGTGGCCATTTACATACCTGAGTGTATGATACAGCTTTACACATTCTTACAGTGCAATGTAGCAGATTCCAATGAAAATCTGAGTTTTTAAAGATAAATTATTCTATCTACTTACTTATTAGTCAATGCTGATCTGTGGAAACACGGAAGAAATTCTGAAATACTGTTTAAAAGGTAGTTTACATATCGTAACAAAATAAAAGGTGGGATACAGGTTTAGATCTCTCATTCAGCCAGCTCTGTATCTTATTTCTAGCAGAGTCCTATGCATTTTAGAGTAATCGTAGTAAACCAATGGGCGATGAACCTCAGTGAAGTCGTTATGCTGAACTGCCATAGAGACTGGTTTGATTTGGATATTATTTTTTTCTTCTTATATTCATTTGAAATAAATGTAATAGCTCTAGATCTTCTTAATATTCAAACTGGTCATAGAATATCTTGAGCTGCTCCTTATCCTTATCCTGCTCCTTGCAGGATCACTTGGAACTAAACCATATGACTAAGAGAACTCCTTGAACTCCGACAGGCTTGGTGCCATGACCACTTCCCTGGGCACCTTGTTCCAGTGGTGTGATACTTCTTTGAATTTTACTAAGATTCTGGTCTTCAGGCGTTGTACTGTACTCAGCTTCAGCTTCTAATTATGGTTTGAGGAATAAAATAAAAATAAAAATGTTTACATTTTAGGGTTTCAAATCATGTGATATGAAAGCTTGGAGACAGCACTGGAATCATCAACTTTACAAAGCTCTGGAGCATCAGTATCAAATGGGCTTAGAAGCACTCAATGAGAATTTACCAGAAATAACTATTGATCTAACATTCAAGTAAGATATTTTCTTTTTTCCTATTAAGAAAGTATTCTGGCTCAGAATACATTCAAATATTAGTTTCTGTATGATTTGTTTCACTTTTTAGGCAAGGCCGGTTGCAATTCAGGCCTCCTTTTGAAGAAGTACGAGCTAGATATTATAGAGAAATGAAGCGATTCATCTCCATTCCAAATCAGTTTAGGGGAGTAAGTGAAGCAGAAGAAGAGTCTATATTCACTGTTATGACCGAAAGAAATGCAAATGGATTTCTGACTGCTTTCAGTAAAGCAGAGGATTTGTTTAGAAGGCTGACAGAAGTTTCTAATAAATTTAAGGTATTTTCAATATTTGACTGACTCGTGCCTTTTTTTTTTTTTTTAAATTTGTATCGTTTTAGTCTTCAGACATTCTAGAAGCAACAGAACAATGACCTTTATGCCTTATTGTCCTTGGACATTCTATAAGTAACTGAACAAAGGCATTTATGCATTATTGTCCTTTTCTACAAGGCATGTAAGCAAAAGCATAGTAAGTCCATCCATGTTAAGCCAACCATTTAAGCACACCTTCAGCTTGAAGAATACGTACAGTTCCCATTGAAACCTCGGTATTATAGCTGTCTTTTTGCTCTTGTTCAAAATCTGTTTTGATTATCCTTAAATGTGTGAATATGTTAAACCATTTTGTACCTCCTGATTTTTGTGCTAAGAGAATCTGTAGGTAATTGAAGGAGCACAAAGGTTAAAGAGAATGTAACTTGAAAGCATTATTAAAGTGTTTTAATATAACTGAGAAACAGAGTTTTTTAGTTTGGAAAATATTTCTTTTCCATGAAATCAAAAATAATGATGAAAAGGAATGGATCGTAATTGGCCAAATAGATATGGAAACTCTGGTGGAGACACATCTTTCTAGCAAACAGGACTGGGAAAAAAACTTCAAAGCATTAAAAGTGAGAGGGAAAGAAGCAGAACGTCTTCCAAGGTATAGTGCATCTATTCTTCTGTTTGAATAATGTGTTCTATCAGATACTTTAAAGGTAATAGTAAAATAGGAATATTCTTTTTACGTGGAGATATAGATAGAATTTCAGGTGTTTTTAAAATATTGGTGTACTTCTTAAATGTTTAGACTTTGTTTTTCAGTTTTATTTTTAGACCCATCTTCCCTTTTATCTTCACAGTCTTCTCTAAAAACTTTGAATATCTTCCTTTGATATGATGGGAAACTCCCTTAAAATTTAGGGCTGATTTTGAAATACTACAAAACACGGTGATATTTAAACAATTCTTTTAGCTAAGTCCTGTACATGTGGAGTATATGTGGCAGTTAGAAACAGACTTAGTAAATGCTTATACATGAAATAATTCCTGTATTGAAACACTTGATTACCTCTTATAACTTACAGTTTAAGTTATGCTAGCGTAGGCTTTTATTCTTACATATGTTCACATGGAATTCAGTGTATTGCATGGTTAGAGTTCTCAAATGAAACTGCTGGGAATCATGTTCAGTACAAGTAAAAAGAGGTGACATTTCATATAGGAGAATGGACTGGTAGAACTTGTTGGCTAAGTGGTATTCTGAGTAGTGAAGATTTTCATGAGTTCAAGGACAGACTGGGGTGAATAGAACAGAATCATAGAATCATAGAATCTTCATGGTTGGAAAGGACCTTTGAGATCATTGAGTCCAACCATACACACACAAAAAACCCCCTACAATCTCTGTCACTAGCGCATGCCCTGAAGTGCCAAATCTACATGTTTCTTAAATACCTCTAGGGATGGGGACTCCACCACCTCCCTGGGCAGGCTGTGCCAGTGCCTGACCACTCCTTCAGTAAAGGAATTCTTCCTAAGATCTAATCTAAACCTCCCCTGCCGCAACTTCAGACCATTTCCTCTGGTCCTGTCATGATTCACCTGGGAGAAGAGGCCAACACCCACCTCTCTGCAACGTCCTTTCAGGTAGTTGTTAGAGGGCCATGAGGTCTCCCCTCAGCCTCGTCTTCTCCAAACTAAACATGCCCAGTTCCCTCAGTCTCTCCTCATATGGCTTGGTCTCCAGACCCCTCACCAGCTTGGTAGCTCTCCTCTGGACTTGCTCCAGCACTTCAAGGTCCCTCTTGTACAGAGGGGCCCAGAACTGAACACAATACTCGAGGTGAGGCCTCACCAGTGCCGAGTACAGAGGCACAATCACGTCTCCAGACTTTACAAACTATTTACATATTTTTCTTTTTGAGTATAAAAGTCGTCCTTTTGAATTTAGTGACATTGGTTATATAAAATTAAGCAATTTTCTAAATATTTGGAGAAGCAGAGCATTAGACCATAGTCCCCATAAAACTGCAAATACATGCATAATAGTTATAAATATTTCAATACTATGAAAAAATTTCCTGAGCAGCTCTGGCTTTTATTTGTAGAATTATGGGGAATATTTTTTCTTATTAGGCTACAAAATCAGGGTAAACTATAGATGTGCATAGATCTTAGAGATATTGACATGTAAGTATACTACTGAATATTTACTATTTTTTGATTTTTTTGTCTTGAAGCACCATCAAGATAGATTGTTTAACTGTTAATTGCAACCCTGTGAAAACTGTAATTGATGATTTCATCCAGAAGTTGTATGATGTTCTTGTCATTTCTTTGAGAAAATCTATTCAAGGTAAATAACTTTAATGAATAGTATTTTTTTTTGTTTCTGTTGTACTTGTGGACATTTGTGTTAATGTAAATACTCTTTTAAAGAAATATTTTACTCTTGGTCACAGTGAGCTGCAGAAATCACAGTGCAGAGAAAGTAATCTGTTACTAATTTTTCACTACAGGCCTAACCTAAGACTGCTTGATGTCCATGTGCATCTTTCCCGTTCACTTGTTTTGGCCAGATCTGTTCCTGATGTAAAAGAATACTTGCAAACATTATTTTGTTTGTTTCTTTTGTCTGGAGGAAAATTTCTTTGTCGTTTCAGGAAGGAAAATTTCTTTGACATTTGAGGGAGGAAGATTTCTTAGGTGTTTGAGGGTAATTGAAGGAGGCATCATGAGATGTTATAATTTAAAAATATTAGATTTTTCTTTCACAAATTGAAATACTTCATGAGGAGTCTTAAATAATCTAGACTTACTCCACAGAGTTACTTGTTGCTTCGATTGTCAAAATGCGAAGTGTTAAAGAGTGCGAAATATTTCTCTATTTTGAGGTGGTCATCTATATGTGGAACAAGTGGACAAAATGGAATAAGATGTAGATGATGGGAAGTACCAGGGCTTTGTGCTTTAAATCTAACAATTGGTACAGGAAACATGGAACAGGGGTTGTGCAGAAAGTGAATTATTTCCATAGCCTGAAAGATGAATTGTTTCCTGGAAAGTGTATTATTTTTTGGAATTGTATGGCTCCTATCTCAGTACCAAAAAGATCTACCCTAGTAGGAAAATACATCATCATAGCTTAATCAGGCTTTTGTTTGTGAATCTTTCCAATATTGAAAGTAAGGTGGCTTTAGTTAGTTTGTTTCTTTAAAAACAAAACAAAACCCCCAAAACCCCAAAAGCATTTTTAACATTTATTTTTCTCCATTTACCCAAAAAAGACCTGTATGGATTTTCAAAGTGTATAAATAAATGCCTTAGGTATTTATGCTTAATTTTTAGAAGGGAGTCTGATACTTATGGTCTAAATCATACACTGGACGCAATGGATTACATTTAAAAAGCTATGTGTGAACACAAATATGCATTTTTTTCTTGAAGCAGCATATAAGATTGGGATCTACAATTTTTTAAGCAAATACTTTGCATACATGATCATATCTTATGACAATATTGTATCACAGTACATTTGTGTGACTTGAATGTTTATTACTACAAGTATTTTCTCCATGATAACTTTGTTTTCCACCTTTATATAGCTCACCTGTATGATGTTTCTTCATTTCTCACTGATGCCATGGAAACATTAGTGATTAGACCCCAGACTGTAGAGGAAATAGCAGAAGACAATTTAAAATATCTAAACCTACATGAAAAAAAAGAAGGGGTAAGATACTATTTCATCATATCCAGAACAATAGCTAACAAAAAATGTAGTTGCTTTCTAGTATGGAAACTTATATTTAATGTAACTAATTTAGAATGTGCAGTAGCCAAATAGGGTCAGGGCAGTGGTCCATGTAGCACAGTATTTTGTCTTGAGCAGTAGAATAAAGTGGCTGCCTAAGGGAAAATATAAAATTGGTGTAGCATATTTGATGCTTTTCCACAGTTCTCGCCTCCAACCAGAACCTTTTTGAGTTTTATGTGGTTCCTGAGCATATAGTAACACTCAGTGGATTTCTCCAATTTCTGCAATATATAAAGAGGCACTTACCTGTTTCATAGTAAACATTCACTTCTGTATATCTCATGTCAGGAACAAGATTTAGAATTTCTCTAAATACCTTAGATACTATTTTTTCCAGTGTTTTAATGTTATTCTATCAACAGTATTTAAAAAGCAGCTGTATATAAGCATATAATCTGAGCATACACAGTTGATGATTCTTATGTATTTTCTTACAGTTTGGATAAACGGGATTTGCTGAATTTTTACATACACATATTTTTAATCCATTTGAATTTAGGTTCTTCTCCTATTTCAAGAGGCTGAAGATAAAAACAAACTTTTGCGAACTGTGGCTGGTGCAGGTTTGGACACTATCAGTAACCTAAGAGCTACATGGGATAAATTTGAATTAATGATGGAAAGCCACCAGCTTATGATTGCAGAACAGGTAACAATGAAAGATTAATATTGTACCTAAAAATGTTGAAATTATTTTGATTAAGTCTGGAGAAATATTTTTTACTCAGATTAAATCCATAAATGTTCTCAGTTCAATGTTAACACCGACTTTACTGAGTTGAGGGAGAGCCTTTAAAGGAAGAATACTTAAACTGTTTAAACAATAACTAGGTGAAACTTCTGTTGAACTGATGCTGAAATGAATATTACATTGTTTTAATTCTGTCTCAACTTTCTGGTAACACAGATGGCTTAATGAATGTAATGGTTAACTGAGCAAAACAGGATAACAGTCAAAAGATAGCATTTTTGTTACTTTATCATGTTTTTGGTACTGATGCTTGTTATTTTCTTTTCACACAAGTTTGCTAAACTATGCAGAGTCCTGTAATTACAGTCCATAGGCAAATTGCTGAACTCACTTGAAGTTCTACTGAAGATAACCAATGTGCCATACAAATATAGCAATTTTTCTATGCACTATAAGATACAGGCTAGCATAGGCCGAATAACTAGGTCTCAAATAACAACATAAAAACAATTAGTGCACCCCTTTTAAAAAAACCAGAAGAATAAAGATGAACTATTTCTTAGGGTATTATACAAGAAGTTTTCTAAATTTGATTCTGATCAAGTTGTAGTTATCAAGTTTTGATCAAGTTTTGAAGTTGATGCTTTGGTTTTGATCATAGTAGTAGCTACAAAGAATTGAAGGAATTTCATTTTAACTCTTGCTTTACAGGTTGAAATGATGAAAGGAAATGTGATTTCACGTGTTAATATATATCTTCAAGACCTGGAAAAGTTTAAAGCTCGTTGGGATCAACTAAAGCCAAGTGATGATATCATTGAAACAGGTGATCAGGATGTGCTTGAGAAAAGTGCTCAGATCATAAAGGAAAAAAAAAAAGAATTTGATGAACTTGAAACTGTGAAAGAAAAGCTTATGTATGTATATTTCCCTGTACACCTTATTTATTAATGTATGGATCTTTTTCAGCAATAGTATCTCAGAAAATCTTAACTAATTTTTGTCACAACAGAGAATAAAAGGAATTTCATTTTATTTGTATTACATGCTTTTCATTAATTTTTCAGGATCCTTTTTGTTGATTTTACATAACATGAATTTCTCAAGCTAAAGTGTTTCATGAGTTTTTTGGAATGAAAAATTCAAGAAGTCTCTTAGGTTTTCGCATAAGGGAGTCTGTAAACTAAAGGCTTGATTCTGACTTCTGAAATTCTCACTAAGAGGTTTCGGATATTGGTCCAAGAAGGGGGAGTTACTCCTTCAATCCTCTTGCGACTTAAGTGGGCAAGAGCTCATGGCTCCCATTTCTTAAGTAAGTTCTATATGATAGACTGTTGTGCAAAAGGAAAGAATTTTTACTCTGGGTGCCTGCTTTCAGTAAGCTCATTGCAAATCTTAAGTGGACAAAGTTCTCTATTTAAATTCTTAGCTTGGCTCTTAAATATGGTAGTAAATAAAATTATCATATTCTTCCTACCTAACAGGAAGAAACAATCAATTAAAAACTATTTTCTTTCAAGCTCTGTTTTTAGGGGCACAAAGTAACTCATTTTTCTCATAAATGAGAAATAAATGAAAGTTTATGGAAAATAATTGTGAATATGGGAGAGTGTAGGAGGGTTATCCCTCGTATTCCTTCATTATTTCTATTCAAGATGGAGATTATAAGGAAATTGCAGTTGGCAGCAATGTTCTTCAATGAAGCCAATAGCTTTTCTTAAAAAAATGTAATTATTTCCATATGATACCATCTCTTAAACCATAAACGTATAACGGAATAACGTAATGTATAATACAATGATATTTTATTCAGTGAAGAATGCCATCACTTTAAATTGGAAGAGCCTGACTTCTCGTTGTCAAAAGTTGTATGTCAAGATATTAAGAGTTGTGCAGAAGTCTGGACACTGTACGAAGAGTTTTATCAAGGTTTTCAGGAAAAAGCTAAAGAAGACTGGATTACTTTTAGGTATGATTTCGTTACTTTATTTTTCATGGACATATATTTGTGGTTATAGTGCTCTGTTGTTATGACCTTTTTCTATTTGATTGTCACACAGGAGTAAAACATACCTATTTGAAGAGTTTTTGTTTAACTGGCATGACAAAATGAGGAAGATGGAAGAACATACTGTAATGACAGTAAAGTTGCAAAAAGAAGTGGACAAATATAAAGTAAGATGCTCATTACAAAAAGGATCATAAAACCAAAAATGTTTTGGTGTTACTGGGTGATATACTTCATTCTGTAGCTCATTGTTCAATTCTTATTATAAAATCAGTTGCAGTTTAACAAAATACCATCTGATACTGTTTTGAACATTTCATTTACTTTTGAGAAACTTTTAGTTGCTTATAGTGAACAGGAGGGTCAGTACAGTTTACATAGACACACACTTAGCAATGATTTTTCCTCAGAGTTGTACTTCTAAACATTAAGTACAGGAAATGAAAAAAATGTATTTCAGTTTAAGAATGAAAGTTTTTGTTTTGTTTGAATATCATGTCACACTGTAATCAAACAGATACAATTTTCATAAAGGCTAGATGGATTCACATATGCGTTTTTCCTAGATGATAATTCCACTCCTAAAATATATAAGAGGAGAACATCTTTCTTCAGACCATTGGCTGGATCTTTTTCGTCTTCTGGGTCTTCCCCGAGGCACTACGCTTGAGGGTTTGTTATTTGGAGATCTGCTAAAAGTGACGGATGCCATTATAGAAAAAGCAATGGAACTTAAGGTATGAATAATTTCTAATAAAAGTACTATATTTTATTTTATGGTTTATTTTATGTAATATATCTTCTTCTGTATGCATCTTTGTATTTTTGTTACTATAGAAATAGAATCTATGTTATATTTTTGAATGGAAAGTTCATTGCTGGCTCTGTATTTTCAAATGAAATCTCTTCATACTTTTCAATAGGATTTGAATTGTCGGGCCCAAGGTGAAGTTACAATCAGAGAATCATTACGTGAGCTTGAACTCTGGGGAGTTGGGGCTGTCTTTACATTAACAGATTATGAAGATAGCCAAGGCAAGACTATCAGGCTTATTAAAGACTGGAAGGACATAGTCAACCAAGTTGGAGATCATCGCTGTCTTCTACAGTCTCTCAAGGACTCTCCATATTACAAAGGTTTTGAAGATAAAGTGTCCATCTGGGAAAAAAAGCTTGCTGAGTTGGATGAGTATCTGCAGAATTTAAACCAAATTCAAAGGAAGTGGGTCTATTTGGAACCGATATTCGGTCGTGGAGCTCTGCCCAAAGAACAGGCTCGTTTTAACAGAGTTGACGAAGACTTTAGGTTAGCGTTATTGAATGTGACTTACTTTTTGTAGTATCTTTGACACATGTAGGCTAGAACATTCTTCACGGTGAAAATATATGGAGCAATTGGAATATGTATGGAGATGAAGGCCAGCAACAGGAATTCATTAGATATAGATGTGTAGCGGTGACATAGATCTGAATAAAGCTGGTAATGTAGGTTTCATTTAATGGGGTACATATGGAGAAGGGAATCACATGAAAAGTCAAAGATCACAAGCAAGGCAGGCAAACACAAGATCAATCTTGTCAACAGAAGCAGAGGTGATGTGATTGTTTTTTCGAGAATAATTTCTTGTTGAAGACAGGCACTTTGTTCACTGAGAAAGTACACAGATGGACTTTTGTGAGAAATAGATGGTTTATTTCTCTCAAACAAGTCAAGAAGATAAAAAGGGAGGAGATTTTAAAAATGTAGAAAGATATGTACCATTATCTGTCTTGATTTGAGTTAAAATGACTTCTTAGAAGGAAATAAAAGTCAAGAATTGAATTTTCTTGGTTTTGGGTAGAGAAATTTTAGTAAGAAACAGTTGTTATTAAATTACATGGCACAGACATTGATGTAAATTCTGAAATGTTTCATCATTAATACTGAAAAATGAAAGTTATATATCAGATTATTTATATGACTTACCTGTGCTTTAATTTTTATTTACATAACTACTTTTATATCATATTCAGATTAAAATTGTAATGGTTGTTTTATGAATTATTCAATCTTTTTCTGTCAAGATCCATTATGTCAGATATCAAGACCGACAATAGGATAACATCACTGAATGCCCGAACAGCAGTAAGAAATACCTTAATTACCATACTTGACCAACTTCAGAGATGTCAGAGATCTTTGAATGAGTTTTTGGAGGTACAGCTGACGTTAATATAGTTTTCTATAAAGAAAGTCAGTAAGTTTGAATTTAAATAAACAAAACTGATTTATTTTGGTTTTATATAGGAGAAGCGTTCAGCATTTCCAAGATTCTATTTCATTGGAGATGATGACTTATTAGAAATATTAGGACAGTCCACGAATCCTCTGGTTATCCAGTCTCATCTTAAGAAACTTTTTGCTGGTAATTCATTAATCTTCATCTGTGAAGTGTACTTATTAAGAAATAAGGTTTTTCAAAGCTAAATAATCTGTTGCAGACTTTTTTTTTCTCTCTTTCTACTACTAGACACTAAGGAATTAATGTTTGACATGAACAATATGTAACTTCATTGTTGTTTTCTGATTAATAGGCATTAATAGTGTGAGCTTTGATGAAGAATTTAAATGCATAGTTGCCATGAAGTCTGTAGAAGGAGAAACTGTGCCACTTAGAAATAAAGTTCTTCTGTCAAATGATGTGGAGGTAAGAAAATCACATCCAAGTATAGTTCAAGCGTCTTTGAGAAATTATTTCGGAATGTGAATTTTGAGTTTTTTTCATCTCTTTGTCAGGTATGGCTAAATGGTTTGTCTTTGGAGATGAAGGAGACCCTGAAAGAGATGTTAGTTGACTGTGTTGATGCTGGAAAAAAATCACAAGGTTCAATTGATCCATCACTCTTTCCTTCCCAGGTAGTAATTGATCCACTAATGCCACTGTGTAGTCTTAGATTTACCAAATAAGTCGTTCTTTAAAGTCCCATACAGAAGTATACATAGTGATTTTGGAAGAAAATAACCCCAAACAAATCCATTTTATTCATTTATAGTATAGAGAAATTCTTAAAAATATGTGTTCTCATAATTCTTTTGTAAACATTTGAAATACTCAAATGCTTTACATGGCACCTGATCTAACAGCCATCTGTTTATTAAATTTGACGTAAATCTTGATCTTACTTGGTAGTGAACGTTACATGCAGGGCTGCTAATACTTAGTAACATAAAAAACCATTTTTGAATCTGATTAAAATACAGTTTCTAAAGCTTAGCTGTATAAACAGAAATAGACATGAACATGAAATTCTTTTATGCAGTTTTGGCCAGTAGCACAGTGAATCACACAGACTCACAGAATGGTTGTGATGGGAGGGGACCTCTAGAGGTCATCCGGTCCAACCCCCCTGCTCAAGCAGGGCCAGCTATAGCTGCTTCGCCCAGGACCGTGTCCAGACGGCTTTTGAATGTCTCCAGGAATGGAGACTCCATTGCCTCCCTGGTCAACCTGTGCCAGTGCAGTCACTCTCACCGTAAAAAAGTGTTTCCTAATGTTCAGACAGAGCCTCCTGTGTTTCAGTTTGTGCCCATTGCCTCTTGTCCAGTTACTGGGCACCTCTGAAGAGCCTGGCTCTGTCGTCTTTGCATCATTCCTTCAGGTATTTGTAGAAATTGATAGGATCCTCCCCTGAGCCTTCTCTTCTCCAGGCTGAACGGTCCCAGGTCTCTCAGCCTTTCCTCATAGGAGAGGAAAGTCAGTCCCTTAATTGTCTTTGTGACCCTGTCCTCATTGGATCCTCTATCACTTGGGAGAGGAAGTTGTCATCCATGGGTGCCAGGAACCTCCTGGATTGCTTATGGCTTATGTCCTTCTGTGTTGCCCCTCCAGCAGGTATTGGGGTTGTGGAAGTCCACTAAGAGGACCAGGGCCTGTGAAGCTGCTCCTATCCGTAGAGGACCTGATATACTTGTTCTTCCTAGTCAGTGGCCTGTAGCAGACACCCACTATAATGTCACCTTGACCTATCCTCTTTAATCCTCAGCTGACTCCTCATCCATCTGCAGACCGAGCTCCATGCAGGTGTAAAGGGCAACTCCCCCTCCTCATCTTCCCTTCCTGTCCTTCCTAATGATCCTGTATCCTTCCCTTGCAGTTACCATTACAAATCTTCAGACTGACATAATTGGTGTATTTTTTTTTCCAATTCCAAGTTTGACTGAACCTTCATAGCTCAGACAGGGCTTTTCCAGTGAACTTAAAGTAATTAGAACAGAAGTGGAGTGTTAGAAACTGGGATGCAAAATACTGTGTTAGCGGATCAGTGACACAAAAAGTCAGAGGTGCTCCTGAGCCTGTTGAGTATGGGCTCAGCATGCCTACAATGTGACATATCATTTAACGGGAAAAGATACTTTAAAAATTTTGCTACCAGATGCTGTAGAACAGCTAAGGGGCTTGCTATATTAGATTGCATTGCAAGTTTTCACTAAATTTTGTCAGGTTTTAAGATGGTTATTTTTGTTCTTAAGAGCATAGCAAATGTGTGGCTTTGTTCAAAAATGATAACTGTAAAATACTTTAAATATGAGACATAATAAGCAATTATAAATTAATTGAAAAACTTTTTTCTTAATCTCTTCTGTATTTGTAAAATATAATTTGAACTTTCTCTTCCAAAGATTCTTTCCTTGGCAGAACAGATTCAGTTCACTGAAGATGTTGAAAGGGCTATCAAAGACCATAATCTGCAACGATTAGAATTAGAACTCATGGCTAAGCTGGAGCATTATACTAGCATTGATACTAGTATAGGAGATACTGGGAGTGCAGGTATGAAAATGTTCATTAATACAAAATTCTTTATAATGACTATGTAGTTGTATAGTATTTAGCACTGTTTATTTAAACAGGAAATTACGTAAAACTGCCTTGATTTGAGTTCATAAAGTCGAGTTACATAAAATTAGTCATCTATTACTGCCAAGATTAGTGTATTTAATATTTCAGAGCGAACAATAGATTTTTATTGAGATTAAAAATGATGTTGGAACATTTATATATTTGCAAACCTCTTTGCAAATACATAAATAAATTTGTTCTAGTGTTACCTTTCACTGGAAGTGGCCGAAGAGCAGTTGAGGTACATTATGTCAGGTACATTGTACGTTATTCTGTATAACTTTGTAGGTGATTCTCTTTCTCTATCACAGATAGATACATCTGCCTCTGAACTAATAATTCTTGAGTATCTTTGTAGCAAAAGCAATAAACTATTTATTCTCAAGACATGATTGTTCTGAATCTTATGTAGTACAAATGGGTCGGAATACTCATGCCTTTGAGTGCTTATTCCTCTCTTTGACCAGAAGAGGGGCTTTGAATGACTACCTCAGATGTAAAATTCGATAGCGTAGGTTAGGTAAGATGGCTCTTACCCTATATGTGTAAAAAGACTCAATTCGACATGCAGTTGACAGTCTTCCACCACATTTGTGTCGCTACTAACTGTATTAAATTCTAATTTAGAATTTATGAACTGTTAACATCTGATGTATTAATTAGGAATAGAATTCATATCACCTACCTTCAGCAGTCTGTAAGTGTCGTTCTTTATCTAAGCTCCCTTTCTGTGGTGTTTCTATAACCACTGGAGAAATGTCATCAGTTATAGAAGAGTGTTCATTCCATCTATTGTATAATACATTTACGGTAACTTTTTTGTTTGGATACTAGGTGTGATTTTGAAGTGAGTTGCTTGATTGTCCCCACTTACTTTGGTTTAATTCCCATCATAGAATGGTATAGGAGCACACAAACTGAATTTCTTTCAACTGAAACTAAATTAAAAATTATGTTCTCAGAGTACACTTAATGCACCAAATCTGCTAATTCATTCCATGTCACCCTAATTAGTCTGAATATAATCTCCAGAGTGTGTGTAGTACGGTTTTCAGCAGATGAATTAACAGATTGTGCCACACTGACCACTAAAGTGGACATAGCTGTAAATGCTCCTGGAATAAATTGCTTTCCAGAAGAGCCTCTGCCTCTCTCTATTGAGTGTAGAGGCAGACAAAATCACTTCTAAGTGACTGATGTTACATGATGATTGACATTCTCTGTCAGGACCTCATTTTATGCTGATTTATTTAGATAAGAAAGAACATTTCTATATATTATTGAACTGAGATCTGAATAAAATCAGGTGATACTAGAAAGCAGCACAATGAACTTGAGAATGGGCAACATGTATCTTCCTTACTACACTGTTGCAATTTTTTTTTTTGTGGTTATTTGCAGAATCGGGAATCCTTGAACTCAAGCTTAAAGCTCTGATTCTTGATATCATTCATAACATTGATGTGGTGAAGCAGCTGAATCAAGCTCAGGTTCACAGTGTTGAAGACTGGGCTTGGAAGAAGCAGCTGAGATTTTACATGAAAGACCAAAAATGTTACGTTCAGATGGTAGATGCTGAACTCCAATATACTTATGAATATCAGGTGTGGTATTTTTAATTTTTATCTGGTGGCTTTTATATATGTGTCAAAACACTTTCTCATTTCACACATGCGGCTGGTTGTCTCCCAACTGTTGCCAAGTTGAAAAACTTCATTGTGTCCTTAACGTGATGCTTCATAGAAAATAGTAAAAGACAGAGTAATCACTTTCATTTTTGATATTGGTGGGGTAAATGTAAGTTGTATGGAAAGCAACTACATTATCATATAAATATTGTTTAATATGCTTGCTACTTTTATACATCAGAGTGCAGTTTCATCTGTGTTGACCCCTTTTCTATAATTCTAAAAAAATTTATACAATGTTTTGACATTTGATATAAAATCAAGAAAACTTCATAACTGTAAACAAATTCATATACTTGATGAGACAGTAATGTTGACCGTTGTATTATGTTTTCAAATTAATGACTTATGAATGAAATTAATGAAACTACATCTTCAATAATTTCTCTCTATTAATCAGTATAATTTATTTTGTTTCTGCAGGGTAATTCCCCTAAACTTGTTTACACACCTTTGACAGATAAGTGTTACCTAACTCTTACTCAGGCTATGAAGATGGGCCTTGGAGGAAATCCCTATGGTCCAGCTGGAACTGGAAAGACAGAATCAGTAAAGGCCTTGGGTGGACTTCTTGGAAGACAAGTACTAGTCTTTAATTGTGATGAGGTGAATATGGTTCTGTATAATTCAGGAAATGGATATCTATGCCCATACTTCATAAAGCAATATTATATTCCAGAAATACTTTTGAAATTTGTCAGTTTCCGTTAGAATTTTGTGGCTCTTTCCAATGAAATATTTTTTAATAGATGGGAAGACAGTCTTTCATTACTTTCTTGTGAATTGAATTTTGATAGTATTCTTTTTAATTTTAAGGGCATTGATGTGAAGTCGATGGCGCGCATATTTGTGGGCTTAGTGAAGTGTGGTGCCTGGGGCTGTTTTGATGAATTCAATAGACTTGAGGAAGCTGTGTTGTCTGCAGTATCCATGCAGATTCAGACAATTCAACATGCATTGAAGAAACATAGTCCCGTATGTGAGATGCTTGGCAAAAAGGTACAGCAAAACTTACTTATTTTCTTCTTATTAAAATAGTCTATAAACAACAGAGTCAAACTACTATAACTAAACATAGTCCACCCAACATTTCTGAATACAGTTCCATATTACAATTTACTATTACAATGCAATTCTAATGCTAGGTTGAAATGGATCACAATTCTGGAATTTTTATCACTCTGAATCCTGCTGGAAAAGGTTATGGAGGAAGACAGAAACTGCCTGATAACCTCAAACAACTTTTTAGGCCAGTTGCTATGACACATCCAGACAATGAACTGATTGCAGAAGTGATTTTGTATTCAGAAGGCTTTAAGGATGCTAAAACACTTGGTAGAAAATTAGTGGCTATTTTTAATCTAGCAAGGTAAGCTTTTTTTTTTTCTAGTCATGTTACCTTTCTAATTCTCCTCCCTCCTGCTTTTATTTTAGCGTTGATCCTTGTGGTTATCTCACTGCCATCTTGTTTCTTCTCCGTCTAGTCTATGCCAAGGCATGACTGTAGGAATACAATCTACATATACTTTCTGTTAAATTTCTGTAATGTTTTATGACTTGGATATTGGAGAAAGCCATGTGTGAGAAACAAAACTTGTCATAAAACTGAACGTTTTGAGTCATCTAAAGTTTTACATTCAATGCAGCTCTTAAATCTGAATGCTATGCCATACAAATCTCTGTAGATGCTAATTTAACTTATAAAATAAAAATATTGCAATATATTAGAAGGTTCAAGTGTGAAAATATGTGGAATGCAATTATAATCTCAAGGTGGCAAAGTACTTCTCCCCTGTTATGCTCACTAAATATGAATGTGAGCATATGAATGCTCACAGGCATTGTGTTGAATTTAGACTCTGGAAGTTGTTGAAATGCAAGTGACTATTTGGTTATAAGTGTGAATATTAGAGAGAACAAAGTTCAGAGGTTTTAATTAATGCTGTTAAGGACAATAATAAATACATTAGCTGTTGAATATAGTCCCTCTGAAAATTGCAGAGTGTCACTGCTTATATCTCTGAAATGCATTACAGATGGTTGGTGCTACAAATACTCAACAGTTTCTCTTTTGCCCAAACCCATATTATGAGCATATTAATTCACCAAACAAAAAATTTCAGGTGCTGTCACCTAAATCTTATTAAATATTGCTGTTTTTAAATTTAGGGAGCTTCTGACACCACAGCAGCACTATGATTGGGGTTTACGAGCATTGAAGACTGTTTTGAGAGGCTGTGGCAGTCTTCTTCATCAGCTGAAGAAAAGTGAAGGAAAGCAAGAAAGTAAGGTTGACCATGCCAAACTTTTGATTCTTTAGGATACTGTACAGATAGAATTCACTACAGCTTTCTTGTTCACTGGAGTTTTGAGAAGCCATGGCTTGGATTTGGAGGCAATGTAGAAAACAAAAAATATCTGTGAAAGTCCTCCTTCATTAGATCACAACAGACTGTTGTCATATTCCAGATTGAGCTTTTATATGATAAGAATATAGATATAGGACTTTATTCTGGGATGATTTTGAGTGATTCTCAAAGACTCTTGTTTTCACTTGGCTTAGGTCAGGAAAGTTGATCCTCTGATGCTCTCATTATTCATCAGTCATCAGACCATTTTGATTCTATTTGAGGTTTGCTGAAATTGTCACATGGCATTAGATTCAGATTGGTAGCCAATTACAAGGACAGGGAGAAATGATAGGAATGTATTGGACTAGACTGGTTGACTTTTTTTTTAAGATTTCTTACATGATTTTTTTGTTGTTGTTTATATGTTAAATGAGTGGGAATTAAGTGTGGGATGGATGAGTGCACTTATTGTGCACTGCTACTCTTGGTCCCGCTTTAATCATTAGGCTATTATGTACTATCTAGGCAGCATCATAACCATCTCATATCTGTCTAGAATGCATTTGTGAGCATATATGGTACTTAGAGTAAGGCACGCATCTAACTTCCAAGTAGTGGTACATGAACTTGAATGTAGTCTGAGCTATAATTCCACCTTCAGTGTCTTAGCAGTATGGACTCAAGTGCTGATATATTCCAAGAAAAAAAAAAACAACAACCAAAAACCAGCTTAAACTGGTCTGACTTCTTTGCTTTTATTTCCAGTTAATGAAAGTCACATGGTGGTTCAAGCTCTGCGGCTTAATACCATGTCAAAGCTTACATTTGCAGACTGCGCCCGATTTGATGCACTGGTTAAAGATGTATTTCCTGGCATTGACTTCAAAGAAGTGGAGTATGCTGAGTTAACTACAGCTTTACAACTAGCCTTTGAAGAAGCAAACTTGGAAATTATAAGCACCCAGGTAAACATCAACTACAGCGACAAAACAATACGAGTTATTCTGAATTAGAACTGATTAATATTACATTTGTTTGACTCATTTCTGTATACTTTTGAAAGAAACCTTTTATAAAAAAGTGAGAATAACGAATAGTTAGATTCTAATTATACGTATATAAAAAAATAATGTGTGTATTTGAAGCATGGTAGATCAGTTGCGCAACTGAAAGAAAAATAGTGCAAGGAAAATTAAGATGTGAATGTGACACACAGTTTTGTTCAAGCCGGTTACAAATTCCAATGAATGTTTTGGACAGTGAAAGAATTAAATATGTGAACATTTTGTTTTATCAAGCAGGTCTGTGTCTCATTATATTTATTTATTTTAGGGCTGGATGAAGTTTTGTGACTAAAGGTTCATTAATTTCTCAGTAAAAATATGCCCAAAGAGGGCTGATATTTTTATATTAGTAATTTAGAGAAATGCTTCTAACACGCAAAGTAAGTTACTTGTTATTCTTTAGTATCATAGTTTTAATTACTTCTGCAAATACCTATTGTTTCAAAAAATAAAATTATAGAAACAAAGTGACTGCATGCAAAGTAGATTGGAAATTGATTTAGATTTGCAACTTGACATAGCTGTTATCTCTTCTCTTATTTAGATCAAGAAGGCTTTGGAATTATATGAACAACTACGTCAAAGAATGGGTGTAGTTATTGTAGGTCCAAGTGGTGCAGGTAAATCAACACTTTGGAGGATGTTAAAGACAGCACTTGGTAAAACTGGCAAAGTTGTGAAACAGTACACTATGAATCCCAAAGCTATGCCTCGACATCAGTTGCTAGGCCATATTGACATGGATACCAGAGAATGGTCTGATGGCGTGCTTACGAATAGTGCTCGACAAGTGGTACGAGAACCCCGAGGTATGTTTGTGAGGGAGGCTTAAATTACTGAAACTGTTTATTTTCAGTTGCCTTTTTATATTATGATAGCATAAGGTAAGAAAAACCTTTGGTGACAATCATAATCAAGAACATTGATATGTACTTTCCAAATTTTGTGATAAGAGAGCAAAAATAGACATCAGAAGATAAAACATGTAAGGAATATCTTCAAAGAGTTTATATTTAAGTTATAATGAAGGAAAAGTAATAAATAGTGTTAAAATAGCAAGGGGTGATATTCTTTAAATGTTTTTCTGGGTTTGATATTTTATTTTTGTATCTGGAAATAGATATTACTTCATGGATAATTTGTGATGGTGATATTGATCCTGAATGGATTGAATCTTTGAATTCCGTTTTGGATGACAACAGATTGCTGACTATGCCTAGTGGAGAAAGAATTCAATTTGGCTCAAATGTCAACTTTATATTTGAAACTCATGACCTTACCTGTGCCTCTCCTGCTACAATATCTCGAATGGGAATGATCTTTCTGAGGTAAGTCACAGCAGTATTACATACTTTTAAAGTAAGCAAATGTACCTACTTCTCTGTTTTTGAAAGATAGTCTAAAGTGGATGGAGCAATTTAATTACTTGCTTATTCTTATGAAGCAAGTTTACTTTAGATTGTATGTCCCTTCTACGCTGTTCTGTTACAACCTTTTGGCTAATATGTCTCAGCCTTTTTGAAAGAGTCATGGTGGATTCTTTGTTTGTGTGTGACCCTTAGAGACCCCAAATATTGATTAGAAATTCCTGTTCAAGTTTTTCTCTGAACTTTTCCTAGCATTTTTTTGTTCCTTTTGAACCAGTCTATGTGAAGATATGGATGCTTTCTATTTGTTTGAACCTTGTTTTCTGTTTTGTTTTGACTTAGTGATGAAGATACAGATCTTAATTCTCTGACAAAGTCTTGGCTAAGAAGTCAGCCAGAGGAATGCAGATATAACCTTGAAAATTGGATTGGGGACTATTTTGAAAAGGCTTTAAACTGGGTTTTGAAAAAGGTTAGTAGCTCAATAAATTTTCAGCTTCTGTTAAGATGATCCATTTATCTAGCTTAACACTGAAGAGATCATTCATATTAGTTTTTAAATTTTAAGTAAAAAAAATCTCAGTGCTTTTTTGGTTGCTGTTTTCTTCATAAGATTAATACTGGAACCATTCTAATCAGTTTCCAAAAACTAATTGCTGTACTTAAAGTTTTGAAGCATTTAATACAATTTTAACTTGTTAAAGCCATGTATTTCTGTGAAACTTAATATCTGTCTATAATTTTCCATACCAGACATTTCTTTGTATGTTTTCAAAGAGATGAAATATCTGAATGTCTAAACTAAAAAATGAAGAAGTGAAGAAATTCTTTTTCTAGATTTAAGTTATCGACTATAACATAAAAAAAAAAAAAGCTAAAATTTGAAAAGTTGCACAGTATAGACTGGAACTTCACCACGGGCTGCAGGGGAATCTGCTTCAGCGCCTGGAGCACCTCCTCCTCCTCCTCCTTCTTCACTGACCTTGGTGTCTGCAGAGTAGTTTCTCTCATGTATTCTAACTCCTCTCTTCAGCTGCAATTCTGCAGTTGGATTTTTTCCCCACTTCTTAACTATGTTATCCCAGAGGTGCTAGCACCATCACTGGTTGCCTGAGCCTTGGCCAGTGGTGGGTCTGTCTTGGAGCCGACTGGCATTGGCTCTACTGGACGTGGGGGAAGGTTCTAGAAGCTTCTCACAGAAGCCACCCCTGTAGATCCCTCTGCTCCAAAACCTTGCCATGCAAACGCAGTACAGGGATGTACATCAAGATAATTGTTCTGCGTATGTTATATTTTCTTAAGTAATCTGGATGCTTCCCTGCCTCCCCTTCATCTGAAGGAGTTGCATTTGCATTGAACAAGTGGCTTATGTTGCACAAAACATTATTTAGGAGAAATCACTACTGCTGTGGGTAGTTAAGCTAGTATCTGAGAGACCTACATTACCTCCCCTTGGGGAACACATGTGATCCTGTTGTGTTTTTAATATTATTTCCCCTCTTGCTTCTTTCACCCACAGAGATTTTTAGACTTTTAAATTATCTTCAGGTGGATACAGAGGAAAAACCATGACACTGATCCTGAGGCTGCAAATCCCCTTTGGTGCTAAAGAGCAAAATCCATAAAGAATCCATTTGTGACAAACATTTCCAGTATACGCTTATGTTGATTGCATATAGATTCTCAAAATCTGTAAGGAAAGTTTTGATTGCTTATCCTAAATTACATCAGTGCATAGTCTGGAATTGAAACTTCCAAACCAATGCTTAAAAATAATTTCACGTCAAGTGAATTTTCTAGAACAGCAGCAGTATTGAGATCTTTCATCATTTGTGAACTGTCAAAGAGCAATGAGTAATAGCCTGCTAGCAATATTTTTATTTTTAGGAATACGTTTTTAGGAATTTATTTTTAGGAATATATTCAAATCTACATCTTGCAATTTACAGAACGACTCTGTGGTAGAAACCAGTTTAGTTGGAACTGTGATGAATGGACTGTCTCATCTTCATGGGTGCACTGATCGTGGACAGTTTATTATTAACTTGTTACGGGGTCTTGGTGGCAATCTTAACATGAAATCACGACAAGAATTTGCAAAAGAGGTAATAATCTTTTTTACCAAGTTTATTAAAAATTTCTCAGTATATATAGTAGGAATAGTTATTTTCTGTATTCTAACAATGCAAGTTTACACTAGTAGAATATCTGCTCTAATATGTTTGCAATCTGTGCTGTCCATAGCGAAATAGCTCAGAAATAAATGAATGTTTCATATGTCACTTATACGCTGCTAAGTGCTCCAGCCCAGATGACAATTCTGTGGTGCTGCACCAAGACATACAGAATGGCCTCTGTCCATACTGTTTTATGCAAGGACCAACTATAGCAGACTGTGTGTGTATATAGAGTCATAGAACAGTTGGAAGGGACCTTTAAAGGTCATCTATTCCAAGATCCCCTGCAATGAGCAGGGGTATCTTCAACTAGATCAGGTTGCTCAGAGCCCTGCCCAACCTGACCTTGAATTTTTCCAGGGATGGGGCATCTACCACCTCTCTGGGAAGCCTGTGCCAGTGTTTCACCACCCTCAGTGTAAAAAAAAATTCTTCCTTCTATCTAGTCCAAATCTTCCCTCTTTTAGTTTAAAGCCATTACCCTTTGTCCTTTTGTAACAGGCCCTGCTAAAAAGTTTGTCTCCATCTTTCCTATAGGCCCACTTTAAGTATTGAAAGGCTGCAATAAGGTCTCCCCAGAGCCTTCTCTTCTCCAGCCTGAACAACCCTAAGTCTCTCAGCCTGTCACCATAGGAGAGATGTTCCATCCCTCTGATCACTTTTGTGTCCCTCCCCTGGGCCTGCTCGAACAGGTTGAGTCCTTCCTGTGCTAAGGGCTCCAGAGCTGGATGCAGTACTCCAGGTGGGGTCTCACCAGAACGGAGTAGAGGGGCAGAATCACCTCCCTCAACCTGCTGGCCACACTTCTTTTGATGCAGACCAGGATATGGTTGGCTTTCTGCACTGTGAACACACATTGCTGGCTCATGTCCAGCTTTTCATCCACTGGTATCCTCAAGTCCTTCTCAGCAGGGCTGCTCTCAATCCCTTCATCCCCCAGCCTGTACTCATACCAGGAGTCGCCCCGACCCAGGTGCAGGAACCTGCACTTGGCCTTGTTGAACCTCATGAGGTTCACACGGGCCCACTTCTTGAGTTTGTCCGGGTCCCCCTGTATAGCATCCTGTCCCTCAGGTCTGTCAGCCATACCACGCAGCTTCATGTCATCTGCAAGCTTGCTGAAGGTGCACTGGATCCCACTGTCTGTGTCACTGATGAAGAAATTAAACAGTACTGGTCCCAGTACGGACCCCTGTGAGGCAACGCTTGTCACCGATCTCCATCTGGACATTGAGCCATCGACCACTACTACCCTCTGGATGTGACTATCCAACCAGTTCCTCATCCACTGAACAGTTCAACCATCAAATCCATAGTTCTCCAATTTAGAGAGAAGGATGTTGTGGAGGACCATGTCAAAGGCCTTACAGAAGTCCAGATAGATGACATCCATAGGTCTTCCCTTATGCACTGATTTAGTCACTCCTTCATGGAAGGCCATAAGGTTGGTCAGGCTGGACTTGCCCTTGGTGAAACCGTGCTGGCTGTCTTGAATCACCACCCTGTCTTCTGTGTGCCTTAGCATAGCTTCAAGGAGGATCTGTTCCATGATATTCCCAATATGTATTGTGATCTTCACAATGTGTATTGTGTATATGTAATACAGATTTTTGTGGTTTTTTTTTTCTGTTCAGAATGCTTGAAATAATAATGTGAGGGCTTTGGGGCACCTTACCAGGGAGGCATTCTTACAGCATTATTTTGAGATTATGTATTGTATGTGCTGGGGTGTGGTTCTGTCTTTGTGTAGATATTTGAGGGCACAAGGACTAGGGAATAGTGTTGGAAAACTATGTGGGTATACTGGTGCATAGTGTCTACAGAAGGCTGTCCCTGGAGATAGTTATCTCCACAATCACACTTGGCTTTTGTGTTGGAGAGGAGGAAATAGTTACTTCTAAAAGACATCCCGGAGTTCTAACATACAAGGCGGATGGTAAAGGTGTTAGACTCAGCTTCTGGAATTAGCTATTGCTGCATGTGAAGAAGTTATCTTGTTCTTATGATTATTATTAAGTATGTTGCCTAATATGAAAAAAAGTTTGTATAAAGCTTTACTAAATACAGTTTATCTCCTTTATATTATGAAAAAGTAATATGTGTAAGAATAATATGTTACTGTTTAGTTAAGGACTTAATCATACA